>PVKU01011889.1:0-39775 GCA_004027475.1 Anoura caudifer
CATTTATGTCCTCCATGTTTCATGCCTTGATTGTTCCAATACCTTTCAGTCAGTTTCCCTATTGTACTCTCTTTCTCTTACTCTATCATATCACCTGAATGATAGAAGGGACAAGACCCTTCTATCATTCATGTATTCTGTTGGTTATTAAGTCAGTATAAACTACTGTAATAGCCAGTGAGGGGTCTTGTCCTCAGGGATTTATGGAGGAGATAGACAGATAAACAGCTACTTTATACATTTACATCTTTGCATATCTTGATTGCATTCTTTTGGAAGAATTAACATCATCAAAATGTCCATTCTACCCAAAGTGATTTATACATTCAATGCAATCTCTATTAAAGGACCAATGATGTATTTCACAGATATAGAAAAAACATTTATATGTTTTTCATATATTTATATGGAACCATAAATGACTCCAAATAGCTGCAGCAATTTTGAGAAAGAAGAGCAAAGTAGGAGGGATCATAATACTTGGAATAAAACTCATTAAAAAGAGAGAAAGAAAAAGAGAGAGAGAGAGTTGAAGAGAAATATTGTTATGAGAGAGAAACACTAATCAGTTGTCTTTTCTGTGCACCTTGAGTGGGGATCAAACCTCCAACATACGTACGTGTCCTGACCAATTAAACTCACAATCTTTCAGTGCAACACTCAAACCAATTTGGCATCCTGGATGTGGGACTTATTAAATGGCTGATAATACAGTATTTAAAAAATAAGAACTGTACTTGAATAACAATAAAAATGTTAAGAAGGTAAATGAATAAAATAACATTACTTTAAAAAATGGCTCATACCACATGTAACATTGATGGGAAGCAATAGGTGACTTCACTTGGTGTGGTAGGCACAAGACAATATACGTATGCCTTATTATATAGCATTATACATTTGAAATATTTATATTTTTTATACCTAATACTACACCAATACATTTCACTAAAAATTTAAAAAATGACCTTCAAGGTGTTTCTTAATCATGTTCTTTTTTATTTTGATGGTCTTATTGTTACAGAACACAGAGGCCATAGGGGCCAAGATTCCTTATGTGCACCACCTTATGGAAAGGTGTCTCTCAAAGCCAGAGATTTGTGAAAAGGAAAGAAAATGTTTATTTATTGCTATACAGAGTTCAAGTAGCGACCTCACATCTTCATTAAAATATCAAAGTCCTTTGGGATACCCACAGAGGTCCACAGTGCCTCCTATCTCCCTCTGCCCTAATTCAGGGTACAGTAACTCAGGAAAAGTCTGGGATCCAGGCTCCTGAAACAGTCAGCTCTGTCATCATCCAGGCAGGATCTCTAATTAATCCAAAGCCATGTGGCACCTTCTCATGGCCTACTTGTAAGAGTCCTTTCCCCCTTCTTCCAGGCAAAATCTCTCTTGCTTCCTAGGCCACGCAGCCAAAGGGAGCACCCCAAAGCTGCATGGTCCTCTTCTACCAGAGTTGCAGGGAAGGGCTCCCCACTCTGCCAAAGCTACGTGGCTCTGCCTCTTCACCAAAGCTGTGGGGGTCTGCACTCTGGTGAAACCACATGGAATCTCTTTCAATGGCTGCGGGGTGTCAGTTTAAATCCCTGGGCCAATCCTCCTTTGTAACCCTACTTCCGACTCCTCCTACAATCAGTTACACCTTCCAGCATTCCTGTATTATTCCAAGTTTACTGGGCTGCCATCATGAGTTTGGGGAGGTGTGCCCCCATGTTAATGAGCCAATCTATTCCAAGCTCCCACGCAGGTGCTGTAACTTGGGGCTTATGTGCCAGAGTTATATCTTGAGGGGAGTCCTTTACATTCCCCTACTTCAGAGCATGGCCACAGCTATTTCACACATCTAAGCAACCAGCCAAAGGCTATAGATATGTTAAATGACCATGCCATGGATTAGCAGCAAAGCTGTGGTTATGCAAAACAGCTCTGAATGTGGCTGCTCTATGTGTCCGTTCCCCCAAGTCATACCTGTGGGGGAAGTGGTGAGGACATCTTATATGTCCCTCTAATATCTCCTGGACACCCTGAGTTCTGGAACCCATTTTAAATCCCTGTTTTGCAATCCCCCTGGCTACACCCTGTATCAATCCCTCCTTGCAGATATACACACACTTTATAATCATATAAAGGACAATGGATGAAGTTCTCATCTTCTTATAACTACTTCTGCCTGGACATGGACATCATCCTATCTTCCCTTGGGTTGGGGTGCTGTGAAAGGGGGTTGCAGCACAGAGAGAGTACTTCCTATAAGGGGAATGACATTACAGCATCCTGGTCAGTTGGCAGTCACCAGGAAGTTGCAGGCTTGGTGTCCAAAGGGTGGCATTACTGAAGAGTTGGCATTCTGGTCAGGTCATATTCTGGAGGAGACAGATTTGGAAAGAGAGTTGGAAGCACAATTAAATCATAACCACTAAATGAACAAGGCAGGGCCTTAGGTAAAGAAATGGCTTATCTGGAGGAACATGTACAAAGCATGTTACACCTATCCAAAACTCTTCGGGTCCAGTATACTTCACTTGAGCTGAGGGGACTATATTAGGATTTCCTTCCTTTCAGATATCTGGGCCTTTTCTGTCCAAGCCATCAAGACAGAAAATGAAAAATCCATTTTAATGTGAATCCCACAGAACGCCCCAAACTTTCACCAACCCAAACACTTAGTACAGCCAAACCACTGAGTCTCATGGGGTGACAATGAAGATGGGCTCCTCAAGTGAGGCCTATATTGTAAATAATCACTCAGGTAATGAGGTCATAGGTATACACCCTATGAAAACAGAAGAACACACAGGTTAAATCACACAAGATTCCCAAAAACAGTCTCTGTGTTTGTGAGACAGTCTTTTGGGAAGACTTTCAGTTGCAAGTTTCTTCCTGCAATGACATTTAATAATGGCAATTGGACAGGTCCTTCATCCATGTAATTGTACATCTTTGGTGATATTACAAACCCAGTTTCAACTTTCAAATGAAAGCAAACTTTCCAGATAGTTAGCTGCACCATTCTGATGTCTTATACTGAGCTTTGTGATTTTCCTTAAATCACTATTTGTCTCCTTAAAGTCTCCCTCATTGTTATTACAGGGATTACATTGGGCCCCACTTTTAATTTTTACTGCTCGTTTGCCTAAGCACACCAAGAGCAGCCTAGATCACCCATGATCTTTAAGTCTGCTTTGCTGGAACTCACACAGGGAACCCTTTGATTGACTTCTCAGCCCACCCCTTGGGGCACAGAAACAGAGCCACACATCTGCCATATGGCTACACTGGTAGCAGTCATTGCAGTCAAATCCTTGAGACTTCTATTGTGCCTACAGGTTCCCTTTTAGCCATCTTTCAGGAAAGCAACCTTCGTTCCTTCCCTAAAAGACTGGCACAAACCGCACAACCAACCAAAATCCCAGGCTTTTTTTGTGGGCTTTCTCTAGCTTCGCACATCAATCCCAATTCCTCAGGACTTTCTGGTAATGGCCAGAACCCATATGTGCCTTCATCAAGCGTGACATTCCGGTCAAAGTCTTGGTTAACAACACCACTATTAATGACTGGTTTTATTGGATTTAAGCAAAGAAAGCATATGTCATCAATCAGTCCTTCAGAATGCCAAATTCTGGAGAGATCAGGTAGAAAGAAAAATACAAAGTGTGAAGGAAAACACTTTTCCTTGTTTACTTTCCTACAGAGTATAACGTTTCAACCTTCCCTGGAATCCTCAATTTCCTTTTCAGAGCAGATACAGAACAAAATCTGAAACACAGAGTTGCAGAACAATACACAGGTAGAGGCATTCTCTTGCACCAATTCATCCATTGGTGCCTTGCAAAGACATGCTCTTTCATGTCCAATCTCATGGCAGAGATATGCTCCTTTACCTCAGGCTGAAACACATCAGCCCCAAATGACCTTTCCTGGGTCCCCAGTGGCAAAGGCATTTTCCCCAACCGGTTACAGTAACCTTAAACTAGGTCTTACAGATAGAGAGGATTTCTGATCAGAAACAGAACTCATGGTGGAGACTTGCTCCTTATAGATCTGGTCTCAAGGCAGGGACATGCTCCTTGCCTCAGGCTGAAACACTTGATCCCCAAATGACCCTTCCTGGGTCCTAAGCAGCAAGGGCATTCTCCCCAACTGGTTACAGGTGACCTTTCTGAAGTCTTACAGATACAGCATTCTGATCAGAAACAATACCATACTGAAACCACATTCCCATAATACCAGAAAAAGAGCAGTTGAAGTTATCTTTCTTCTAGGTTTAAAACTTTCACATCCTTTATACATATTCCTACACATCCAGATTTAACCATTACTCACTTCTAATCCTAGTTCCTTTCCCACACTGGAAAAGGCTATACTTAAACTCAATACTTAAACTCAGTGTGTGGCAGCCAAAAATCCCTAGCACAACAGGTACCTTCCACTATAAATCCCTAAATTCCCAGGGACATCTTGCAGTTTTCTAAAGCTTAGACCTTGCAAACAATGTATAAATCGGATGGTCACCCTTGGACCTCAGTTAAACACCTTCAGAATCTTTGCCATTCTTATTAAAACCAGTTACACAGAAAACCTGACTGCTGCAGTGCCCACAAAGCAGCAGCATACAGCTCATAAACCAAAGAGAAATCTTCAGTTTCTCTTCAGAAAAGAGAAACTGCACCAACCATCCTTCATGGTGGAGCACTCAGGTGGCTCATCCTCCACTTTATGCAAAGTGGTTATGCACTCTCATGACATGCTGTCCAATCCCCAACACACATGTAGGGTTAGGTTAAAGAGCCTACAGGTTTGCTTCCTCCCCAAAACTGAGTGGAGGTTCCCTTAGTGCCACCTGTGTTCACCAAAACTGTAAGTGAGCAGAAAGGGGCCACCTGGAAGCAGCTTGCTCACCAAACCATTATTCACAGCCCCATTATTCCCAACACAGTACTCTGAAACCAGTTTCCAACCAAGCCATCTTCACATCTCTGCTCCCTCCCCGTTTCATTTCCTTTTCACCTTTCTGGTCATATTTAGGTGACCAATGTCATCGGGAGGAGTGCTGAGAAATTCTCCAGATTGGGATAAATTCCGAAGTCTCACTCTCTGGCACCTGAGGGGGTTGGTCTACCATGGACAATTAATATCCTGGACTAGGCCCTCAACACTGTTATAGAACACAGAGGCCACAGTGGCCAAGGATCCTTATGTCCGCTACCTTATGGAAAGATGTCTCTCAAAAGCAGAGATTTATGAAAAGGAAAGGAAATGTTTATTTTTTTCTATAGAGAGTAAAAGTAGCAACCTAACATCTTCATTAAAATATCAAAGTCCTTTAGGATACCCACAGATGCCCATAGTGCTTCCTATCTCCCTCTGTCCTAATTCAGGGTTCCATAACTCAGGAAAAGAAGCAAACGTCTGGGATCCAGGCACCTGACACCTTCAGCTGTGTCTTTGTCCAGGCAGGATTTCTAATTAATCCAAAGCCATGTGGCCCCTCGCATGGCCTCCTGGAAAGAGTTTTTTTCTCCTTCTTCCAGGCAAAGTCTCTCTTGCTTCCCAGGCCATGCAGTGAAAGGGAGCACCCCAATGCTGCATATTTCTCTTATACCAGATTTGCAGGGAATGGCTCTGCACACTGGCAAAACCTCATGGCTCTCCCTCTTCACAAAAGCTTCGGGGTTATGCACTCTTGTGAAACCATGTGGGATCTCTCTCAATGGCTGCCGAGTCTCAGTTGAAATCCCTGCTCCAATCCTCCTGTGTACCCCCACTTCTGACTCCTCCTACAATCACTTACACCTGACAGCATTCCCATGTTATTCCAAGTTTACTGGGCTGCCATCATGAGCTTGCGGAGGTGTATCCCCATGCTCTGTAGCCTATCTTCTCAAAGCTCCCACGCAGGTGCTGTAACTTGAGGTTCCTGTCCCCGAGTTACATCTTGAGGAGATTCTTTTCCATCCCCATGGCTCAGAGCATGGCTACAGCTATTTAATACATCTAAGCCACCAGCCAAAGGCTATAGAAATGTTAAATGACCATGCCATGGATTAGCTGCAAACCTGTGGCTGTACAAAGCAGCTCTGCATGTCCCTGCTCCATGTGTCCCTTCCCCCAACTCATACCTGTGGGGGAAAGTGTGAGGACATCTTATATGTCCCTCTAATATTTCCTGGACACCCTGAGATCTGGGATCCCATTCCAAATCGCTATTTTGGGACCCCTCCCTTTGGCTGTACCCTGTATCATTATTTATTATTATTGTTTTTCTAAAGGCTTAGAAATAAATTTAATAATCTTCACAGTTCACTATTGTTTACAGGCATACATATTTTCATAGAAAAATTATACTGTAAATGGCTATAGGTACAGAATTTCTATCATATTTTTCTAGTGTGTTTTAAGTACAGTTTTCTGACTCTCCCCCATGCCTCACCAACACCCAAGCCCTCCCCACCTTCTTCCCATGTTCCACACCCTTCACAAATGAGAATACAACCATCAAGTCCTCCACTTTAGGTTTTCATCCCTCGTTAGGGGCAGGTTCATGTTTGAATATGAAATTCTCTACCTCACCAGTGCTTCATATCTCCCAATGGTGTAGCAGTTAAGATCAGGGAGAATAAAAAAAATACCCTGATAATAGTAAATGAGGTGTTCTCAACAGGGTGTTCTCAGCAGTCTTTGTACAACTAACTGTGAAGAGCTCACTTCATAAATTCTGGCCATAAGTTCTCTGTATGGCACAGATCAGTGATGATAAATATGGGGGTGAAGGGCTGCAGGGCTAGGCCAACTGCTTCAGTGGGAGAAAAAAAGAGATCCAAGCTCCAGAATGTCTCAGACTATGTGCAGGGTTGTGCCAGACCCTTTTCATATAGTCTTATATGGTCTTTGTAAAACCATGTTCTGTAGAGATATGGAGTTTATTATGGATGCAAAAACAATTAATTATGTACATGGTCTTGTGATCCATCTTTGGGTCAGCATTTATAAATGCATCCAGATGCACAGAAGGCTATGAGGATACCATCTCTAACATATGGAAAAGAGACTTCAATGATGTCTAAAATGACTAACACTTTGACTAACACTGAAGCCCAGGATTGTGTCCACTTGTTTCACTGAGTTATGCCAAATGAATCACAACATGTCAGGTGGTAGCAGGTGTACCATTTGCATTCTTAGAAGAGGAATTAACCCAAATTCATCCCAAATATTTGATTTGGCCTAGAGCTTCATTGCCACTTTCAGAGATCCCTAATTTGGCTCCACATATAGGAAAAGAAATAGGACTCCTAGGATGATATCTCAGAATACATGACAGGTTGCTTTCAGTGTGCATTTCCCGACTCAGAATGTCTTCAGACCTGTGAAGAAATAGACCAATGTCTTTCCAAGTGTGAGTAGAAATACATGGACCTGCACAGCGACAGCAGGTCCAATTGTATCCTCTGGAGATCTAGACTTCAGAGAACTAACCTGTCATGGCTGGTGTTATACTAGATTAATTTATTATCTCCTTTTCATATAAGCAAATCAAAGCCCATGGCTATGAGGGTTTATTCTCTTCACACAATCTGGAGGTGAGCAGTGTCAGTTTTTGTTCAGATGGTGTCCCATGATCACATAGCAAAACTTTGCATTAGGATATGTTGAATGGTATTGAATACCATATAGGTGAATAGATTGCTAGTCATTTAAATAGTTGCACATGGAAACTCGGTACCATAGACAATATGGGACACTTTTGATGGGCCCTGGATATGAAAACCCTCCTTAGGGACAAGTGATTGTCATTTTAACACTCAGTGCACCAAGGATGGATCCACTGTATGCAACATCATCATGAACCACCAAAGAATTGGCTTCTTAAGCTCAAACCAGGAGCTCACAGGATATCAGAACACATGTGTATGGACAGATGGATACAAGTTTGAAAAGACTGAGTTTTAAATGCATAATTTGAGTTTAGTGGGTGCGGGAGAATTTTTCAGTTATGATAGTCAAGGAATTTTATACATGTATTAATAGTTTGTCATAAAAGAATTGTGCCAAAAGTTCACAACAAAACCAGATATTTCTAAGTTGTTCCTGTTTCCTTGCTTTGTCTACAGTCTTGGAAATTGCCTAGCAACAAAATCATTGTTAAGAGCATGAGAAATTCCTGTTTATCATAAGAAATCTACTAGGTTTCTTATTCAGAACTTAGAGAGGATGTCTATTGTTTGGTGCTAATAGTGCTATCAGAAAACCTGTGTGGCTTGGGGCTTGACAACAATTATTGAGGAAATAAAGGGCAAGGAACCCCATAGAGATAAAAAAGTTTTGCTGAAAAATTTTTCATGTGACAGATACACCTATCAGCTTTGCTCTTGCTTTAACATAAGATTTGTATTTCAGCATACAGTTTTTTCAGCATTTGAGTTTTGCTTTCACTATGGACTTGCGCTCTTTACATAAACTCAACTTCACATAGGTGCAAATAAGGATGCCTTTCTCATTTTAAATCTCACATTTTTGTAACTCTGCAGCATGTCCACTAGAGCCTAAAGAATCTTCTTATTGATGGATAATATTTCTAATGTTAAGGTTTCATTTTCCCTTTATGTTTGTTTTTTAAGAAATGCTTTTGTCTGGTTCCATAGAAAGGGGGATGAGAATAATTTTTAGGATCATTACAGTTATTGCATAGTGTCCCTGTGTGAAAAGGCAGCAGAATTATCTGGTACCGACTATTCACGTTGAAAACTCAGAGACTCTTGTAGCACCATTGCATGCAAAGTGCAGAGCCTTGCAAAGCCAGAACTGTGGTGCCAGAGTGCTGCTTCTATGTAAGGATGTACTTTTTCCCCCCTGAGTGTCGGAAAAGAAACTGTAAGTTAGAAGCTTCTTTAAATGTTGCTCCAGTTGAGAAGTGTTTCAAAAGCTTTATTCTCTCACTGCATAGCCTGTGTGTCCTGGACAGAATTCTTGACCATGCCATTTCCTAAAGAACCCGCAAAACAAGAACAATGAGGAAAAAGGAATGCTGCTTCTAAAAATTAGTGAAGCCTACAGGAAAATTAAAAGAGAGAAAAATGATAAAAGATGCTAAGAACCATCATTTCTTTGGTTTCTTTTGTTTAATAGAAATGACAAAAGGATCCGCAACTTGTGCCAAAAGCATCTAAGTTGCCTCTTCTGCTCTGCTCTGCACCTTGAGTGCTGTCTTTCCTCAATCATATGTGAAATAAAGACAGAAGGACACACATATCGGAAAAAATAAGAATCCAGGTCTATATCTTTTATGCCATGATGCCAGAGAGAGGGAAATATATGAAAACTCTTATGTAGAGATTGTTCTATATACAGCTTTTACGTGGTCTTTTGCAATTGGTAGCAAACTTCAGCAATTGTGATCAACTAGCTACAAGTGGATTCAACATTGTTTGTTTACAATGCTAGCCACTTACACTGCCCACTATCTCTTGATTGCCTACGTCTTGCATCATATTTGTAGTTTTAATGATATCTCCTTTATTTTTTCTATGGAACATAATTTCAGGTACTTTTTCTGTTCTATCTTGAATATTTTACTTCAATATACAGGCAACTATCCAAACATTTTCTCTGTCTGCTGATGGCTCTTACCTAAATACAAAAAAAAATTAACTACTTTGGCACAGATTCTCTTTCTAATTCAGTAATAGAGTGACATTCCCTCTCTAGGTTTATCTTATTTCCCAAAAGCACATGGCACATAGTGGAAGTTGTACTCACATTCAGTTAAGGAGTACCCATAAAGAACATATAGACTGAAAATTTCCCCTCTTTATTCGATGCTGAAAGAGAAGAGATCTTGATGCTGTAAATGTTTCCCTTTGTAAATATGGAGAACACCAATAACCATGACAATTGTTCACCTTCCAAATAAAGCCCTGCTGAGGTTTTGGATCCAAATGAGAAACTTCAGAGAAACTGCCTCAATACAAGTATAAATCAGCTTCATAATAATTAAATGTAAATCTCTCTCTCTCTCTCTCTCTCTCTTGTCTCTCTCTCACCATATATATACAAAACAAACTGCAACCTGGGACAGTTCCCCAACACAAACACAAAATATGCCCAAAAAGTGAGGTAATGAGTTTAACTGAAGGGAAAATATGGAGCAGTGGATTAAGGGCAGTGTCTATGCTCAACTGAGGATGAGTCTTAGTTTGTTGATAAGCACATGGCAAAATATTGCACAGTGCACCGCTATAATACAGACTTCTATCTCCAAGTGCCAGATAAGAGAGTATTTTCAAGACACACTTGAGAAATGTAAATGCATGTTTCTATTTCCCAAATAAGGAAATAAACCCCTAGGGTAGTGGAAGACCTCCATGAGTCCACAATACCTGGGTTTCTCAGATGATTTGTGTTCCTCTGCCTTAAGGGTGGCTGTGGCTGATCAGAAGTTATTAGCCTGACAAGTACAGTGTGGGATTCAAGGGAAATGCCTGCTCTTCATGAAGGTGGCAGAATTGTAGGAATTGACCTTGGAAAATTCTGACTTCACCGATGATGACACTTACATTCAAGAGTTCAAGGGTATTTATTTTCTTTTTGAAAGAAAATGTATTTTGGGAGGTAGCCATTTTACCTCAGGGTTTTGTGTTTGAAATCCAGAACAAGAATAAGAAATATGTGGAGGAGTTTTTACTTATTGTGTATTGAATTTAGAGCACCGATATGATATAAAGAACAATGTGTGTTTCAAGTGCACTATTTTATTACACAGTATTAGTTTACATTATTGTGTTTTCATTATCCAAACTCATCTTTTTCTGTCAATACTTACTTTTCCCTATTGTAGCCCTTCCCGTCTTTGATCATCATACATTTTTCTTATCTATGAGCATTTTTCTTTCTATTTTTTATTATTTCTGAAGTTTTCAAACGCATCTCTTTTGACCTCTGTCAGTCTCTATTTAGTTTCTATGACTCTGGATTTTGTTTATCTATTTTGTTCAGTACATTATACTTGTAAGTGAATACATATGGTCTTTTTTTATTTCTGCGTCTTATTTCAATTAGCTTAATAAACTCTATGCCCATCTATGCCACTACCAAAGATATATTCTTTTGTATGGTCACGAGCATTGAATTGTGTAAATTTCTCCATGCACTGCTTTTTAAAAAGATTTTTAGTTAATTTTAGAGAGGGAGCAGGGAAAAGAAAAGAGAAAGAAAGAAAGATCAATGTCTGGATGCCTCTTATGAGTCTTGCACCATGGTCATGGTCATTAACCTACATATGTACCCTGACTGGAGTTCAAACTGGCTAGCCTTTGGTCCACAGGGTGGTGCTCAATCCACTAAGCCTCACCAGCCAGGGCCTCATGCACTATGTAGAGTATGTAAATTACGGCAGCAACCATAGAAATTTCTAAGTAGTTTCTTCAAAATGTTAAAAATTAAATTTTCTAATGATTCAGCATTTCTACTTTTGGAATTGTATCTGAAAAATCTCAATACACTAATTGAAAAATATATGCACCCCTGATTCAGATAGATCTGATTAAGAGAACTCAGATCATTGGGGAAGTAAACAGGGGCTATAGGAAGAGTTTGCTTAGAAAATGAAGGGCCATCTAGGATGGGATTCTCCAAAGAGCTGAGAACTTCTCGAACTAGTGAGAAAAAAAGGGCACTGGCTCTCTCTAACTGGGCAGTTTGGGGTCTTGCTGGAACTCCCTGGCTCCTGAGGTGGAAATTTCTGTGTTGTGCTTTCAGCCTGTTCTTCCAGAAGGAGGATTAGATGATTGTGTTGCAACTGCCTAAATTTCCCAATGGATCACATTTTCTGCAGGGGACAACACTGTGCAAAGCCTAGGTTCAGACTGTCCTGAAAGAGGGTGGTAGGTTTTTTGTTTTTATTTGTTATTTTGTTGTTGTGCAGGGAACAGCCTCTAAGGCAGAAGCCTGCCATTCTTCCTGAACTGTGTAGTTGTTTTTTTTTTTTTTATATTACGTTGCTTTTACTTTGTAAGCTAACCTTATAGAAACAAGAGAACTGTTGAAACTAACAGGGAAGGATTGAGAAGATGGCAGTGAGTTAGGTGTGAGTGGAGGCCAGTTCTCCCTGTGCCCAGCTGGAACACATAGACAATCCTCTGAGGAACAGAGTGAACAGCCAACGGAATGTTAGCTCACATGAAGTTCGGAGATCAAATATGTAGAAGACATTGTAAAACAGAAAGTGAGGAGATTGCACTGGCACAGAAAGGTCCCTGAGATTTTGATAGGGACAAAAGCTGTATTTGCCTCTGGTCTGGCACTTGCCACAGGATACAGGCAGCAGAGTTTGATCACTTGCTCCCTCCCCTACCAGAGAAGTGAGAGATGGCCAGATACAGGAGGGACCTAGATGCTGGAAGTCACTGGGGGGAATATCGATGAAGTGGGAGACTTCATAGACATGGGGGAAGTTCAGATCTGCTTGGACTGTGGACACCCAACCTGGACAAACTGAGGTGCTAGGTGACACCTGGAGAAGGTGGGAGTTGGGTCATGTTGAATCCTAACTCAGTCTCTGCACTGGTTGGAATATTGGGCTATGTGAAGAGCTGTTCACTTGTTAAGAATGGTGGGCAGCTGCTTTGTAAGGAACTGTCAAGCACTGGCTGACTTGCCCTGATGGTGTTTTAAGCTGCAGAAGCCCAGAGACTGAGTGGCTAAGTGGAACTGTAGCTGATTGGAGCTGTGTGCCTGAGACTGAGTGGATGAATTAAATGGCATGCCCAAGATTGACTCATGGTCTGTGCCCAGAGACTGAGTGGCTGATTTTAGCATGGTAGCTCTTGGAGGACCAGAGCTGGTGGCAGGAAAAGTGTAAATATTGTGGCCCAGACCTGGTCCCCATCCTCTCAAAACTGCAGAAAGGAAGAAATGCAAAGCCCAGTACCCCTTATCCTGTGGCATCTAAGAGGACCAGCAGAGATCTCTGAACAGGTTTAAAGTCAACAGGAGGCTTATTATTATTTTTTTCTTTCTTTTTTCAACCTCTCTGTCTTTTTTTCCTTTTTGGTCTTCCCCCAAGTGAGACAATGAGACCCGAAGTTACAAATGTTCTAGAACATTTCTTAGAACAAAAGTGGGAGCACAAGGCTAAATCCCAAAACTGAGAAAACGAGGCAAATGTCACTCTATTGTCTCATAGAGCTGATATTTTATTATGTGTATTATCATTATTTTTCATTGTTTTACCACTTTTATTTCATTAGTGATTTTTTACTTCCTTTCCTGATGTTTAGTTTTCCTCATTTTATTTCTCTGTTTAATTGCACTGTTTCACGAGTTTTTCTTATTTCCCCTTTCTTGTATTTTAATTGTCCTTCTTTAACTTCAACCATATTCTAATAACAAACAGTTCTTAATTGGGTACTTTCTATTCTGGGTATCCAAATCATATATTTCTTGTCATATTATTATAAACCCAGTATTATTGTAAATAATTGTTCCACACAATTGCACATATTACACAGCAACCCTCCACGATCTTATCCCATTTCACTTCAATACTGAGCATTATTATTTTTCTGGTTAATTCTATTCTCTCTCACTTCATGCCTACTTTCTATCCTTTACTTTCACTCTAGCTCATCATCTAACCTTACAAAACTGCTCTGTTTTCTGGATTCAGCTTACAATCCTCCTCCCCTCTAACAAGAATCTTATCTCTCTTTTACCGTTTACAAAATTGGCTAATTGGATAAAATATCACACGTAAAGCTATACATATCCAAAGAATCTCCTCTCTATTCACTACCTGATGGTACTTTAAATCCCATAAAATACTCTCCTCCTGTCTTCATCCATTTTACCTAACCCTGCCACTGACCACATACAAGAAGAGGTGGGAGCTGCAAACATCAGTATACTTGCTGGAGGACAAAAACCACCAACAAAGGAATCACCAAAAGGTAAAACCCAAGTACACAAGAGAGCCCACAGAAACAGAAGAAAGGGTACACCCAGATCCTCCAGACAAGCAGATCAAAGTCACCACACCACAAACCCCATAGAATGCCTACCACAGGATTTCACCTTACAAAGACAGCTTGCAACGGAACATAAGGAATTGCAGAAACAAAGAGTCACGTAAAATGGGGAGACAAAAGAAGAACATGCAATCAAATGGAATGGAAGACTCTTCAATAAAACAGCTAAACGAAATGGAGGTAGCCAAACTCTCAGACATAAAATACAAAATAATATTTATACAGAAGCTCAAGGAATTCACAGACAACTACGAGAAACTGATTGAGAAGTACATCAGTATGAAAAAGATAATATAAATATAAATAAAATTTAGAAAGAAATGAACAATAAAATCTCGGAAATTAAAAGCTCTCTATATGAAATTACAAGCAGATTGGATGAAGCAGAGGATTGAGTAAGTGGGCTGGAGGACAAGGTAGAAGAAAACACCCAGAAGGAGCAATAAACTGAAAAGAGATTCACAAAGAATGAAGAGGTGGTTAAAGAAGCTGCTAAACAACATGAAGCGTAATAATAGCCCTATAATAGGAATACCAGCAGGAGAAGAAGAATAGCAAGTGATAGAAAACCTCTTTGAAAAAGTAATGATGGGAAACGTCCATAATTTGATGAGGGGAAAAGTCACACAAATCTAGGAAACACAGAGAGTCCCAAACAAGAGGAACCCAAAGAGGCCCACTTCAAGACACATCATACATAAAATGGCAAAATTCCCAGACAAAGACAGAATCTTACATCAAGGGAGAAACAAGAAGTAACATACAAGGGATCCAGGATAAGACTAGCAGCTGACTTCTCAATGGAAACACTCCAAACCAGAAGAGAATGGCAAGAAATATTCCAAGATTTTAAAACCAACGGCCTTCAACCAAGACTAGTTTACCCAGCAAGGCTCTCAATTAAAATGGAAGGCCAAATGAGGAGCTTCCCAGACAAAATAAGTCTAAAAGAATACAACTCTAAGAAACCACTTTTGCAAGATGCTAAAGGCACTGCTTTAAGAACAGGAAGAAGAAAAAAAGTGAGAGAAAGAGGAACGCAGGTATGAAATACTGGCAGTAAACTAGTACCTATCAAACAAACTTAACCATAAGTGGAGTAAATGCTCCAATCAAAAGACATAAAATAGCGGAATGGATAAGAAATCACAACCTACATATATGCTGCCTACAAGAGACCCACCTCAGAACAAAAGACCTACATGGACTGGAAGTGAAGGGCTGGAAACAGATGCTCCAAGCAAATGGAGAGGAAAAAAGAATCCAGGGTACCAATACTCATATCAGACTTCAAGAAGAGGGCCATATTTTCATTTTTTTTTTTTTTGCATGTAGCTGTAGGGAATTTCAGGGGAAAGGGGGAGGGTTTACAGGAACATGTATAAAGGACACATGAACAAAAACAATGGGGGGTTGAAATGAGAGTGAGGTGGGGAGGGCTGGGTGTAGGCTTGGATGGGAGTGAAAGAAAGCCCTACATGAACAATGATGAAAATGAAATTAAAAATAAAATGTATATTTAAAAAAGGGACATAAAAACAGACTAAGAAGGTCACTTTATAATACTCAAGAAAAGAATCCATCAAGGAGACATAAACATTGTAAATGTATATGCAACCATCTTAGGAACATCCAAATACATCAGTAATATGTTGGATGACTTCCAGAAAGATATTGACAGCAACACAATTATATTAGGGCATTTCAACACCCTACTGTCAAAATGGATAGATCTTCCAGACAAAATATCAACAAAGATACTTTGGCATTGAGTGATGCCCTAGATCAAATGAACTTCACTGACGTGTACAGAGCCTTTCATCCCAAAGAAGCAAAAATATACATTTTTTTCAAATGCACATGGAACATTGTCAAAGATAGACTTCATGATAAAACACAATACAAACCTAAATAAATACAAGAAAGTGGAAAATATATCAAGCATTCTTTCTGACCACAAGAGACTGAGTCTAGAAATCAACCTCAAGGACAAAATTGAAGAACACTCAAAGTCATGGAGATTTAATAGCATGCTATTATTAAACAATGAATGGGTCAATGGTAAGATCAAGGAAGAAATAAAAAATGTCTCTGGAAACAAAAGAAAATGAACTGACAGAAACTCAAAACTTACTGGACACAGCGAAGGCAACCCTGAGAGGGAAGCTCAGAGTGATATAGGCCTACCTTACAAAGATAGAAACATTTCAAATAAACAATCTCACCCTACATCTCCAAGAACTTAAAGACAAACAATAAAGACAGCCCAGAGCAAGTAGAAGGAAAGAAATAACCTAGATCACTGCAGAGTTAAACAACCTAGAGACTAAAGGCACAAATCTAAGCATCAATAAATCCAAGGGCTGGTTCTTGGAAAAAATAAACAGAATTGATAAGACTTAAACAGGATCATAAAGAAAAAAACAGAGAGAACCCAATCAGAAATGAAAGAGGGGAGATTACAACTGATACGACAAATACAAAGAATTTTAAGAAATTAATATGAAGGGACTATATGCCAAGAAATTTAAAATCTTAGGTGAAATGGACAAATTTCTAGAAAAACATAATCTCCTAAAACTCCATGAAGAAGAAGCAGAAAGAGTGAACAGACCAGTAACAGCAGATAAAATTGAAGCAGTAATAAAAAAAGCTTCCAACATAAAAAAAACCCTGGACCAGACAGTTTCACAGGAGAATTTGACAAAGCCCTTGAGGAAGAGATGATCCCTATCCCTCACAGACTATTCCAAAATTCCAAGAAGACAGAAGACTTCCAAGCTCTTTTTATGAAGGAGAATCATCCTAATCCCAAAAGCAGATAAAGACACACAAAAAAAAAAAGAAAACCTCATGCTAATACCACTGATGAATATAGATGCTAAAATCCTCAATGAATTATTGACAAACCACATCCAGTAATTCATTGAAAAGATCATACACCATGACCAAGTGAGATTCACCCCAGTGGTGCAAAGCTGGTAGATATTTGTAAATCAATAAATGTAGTACATCGCACAAACGAAAGCAAAGACAAAAATATCACATGATCATATCAATAGAGGTGGAAAAAGCATTTCATAAGGTAGAGTACCCATTTATGATAAAAAAAAAAAACACTAAGGAAAGTGGAAATAGAGGGTGCATTCTTCAATATAGTAAAGGCCATATATGCAAGACCTACAGCCAACATCATACCCAATGGATGAAAATTAAATCTTTCCCCCTAAGATCAGGAAAAAGATAAGGTTGTCAACTGTCCCCACTTTGATTCAACATAGTATTGGAAGTCCTAGCCACAGCAGATAGGCAAAAAAAGGAAGTAAAAGGTGTACAAATTGGAAAAGAGGAAACTAAACTGTCATTGTTTGCAGATGACATGATAGTGTACATAGATAATCCAATAGGCTCCACAAAAAAAAAGGCTCAACCTAATAAATGAATCTGGCAAAACAGTGGGATACACACTGAATATTCAGAAGTCAAGACCATTATTATATACCAACAATGAAATATCACAAACAGAAATTAGAAAAAAATCCCATTTGGTATAGCAAGAAGAAAAATGAAATACCTGAGAACAAAATTATTCAAGCAGGTAAGAGACCCAAGCTCAGAAAAGTATAGTACACTCAATAAGAAATTAAGGAAGACACAAACAAAGGGAAGTATACACCGTGTTCATGGATCAAAAGAATTAACATCATTAAAATGTCCATACTACCCAAAGAGATTTATAGATTCAATGCATTAAGTATTAAAGTAGTAATGATATATTTCAAATATATAGAACAGATACTTTACAAATTTATATGGAACCAAATCTACCCCAAATTGCTGCAGCAATTTTGAGAATGAAGGACTTCCGGCAAAGATGGAGGCTTGCTGGAAACACTGTGCCTCCTGACACAACCAAGATTAAGAACAACAAAAATTTGTTCTTTCAGCGGCTGCCAGAGTTGGATTGTGGCAGGAATAGCCGGTGGTGGTCCTGGGTGTGCAGTCACTCCAGGCGCACAGGCGGCTACTTTGCTGAACACATGAAGACCAAGTGGGCTTGCACAAGGTGGTGGACCGTGGATGCACATTTGCACACAGATAAAGCAGGCAAAAACTGGCAGTAAGACAGACTACACAATGCAGGGCCACAGCGCTGGGAAGTGAAACATAAAAGCACCCTTTAAAAATACTTGTAGGGGCTGAGGTGTCGCGAGGAAGTCCCAGCCTCACAGGAGAGTTTGTTGGGGAGGCCCACTAAGTCCTGGAGTGTGTGCAGGTGCACCGACAAGGAAATCAGCACCAGAAGGGCCCAATTTGATAAGGGAAAGAGGCTAAAGTGACTGGAATATGTGAAACAGCGCAGAGCAAGCGCCATTGTTCCCTCTTGGACCCTCACCCCCACATCCAGCATGACAACCCAGCAACTGGGTTGCCCTTCCCTGATGAATGCTGAAGGCTCCACCCCTCACTGTGTAACAGCCATGAACAGACAAAAACAACAACAACAAAAAAAAAATCCAAGGATGGCTCAAAAAGGAGAACAGACCGGGGCCCCGTAGCTAATTCATCTGAGTGACCAGGAGGTGGTCAATGTATCAAATGCAGAGCTCACAGCACTGGTAGCTGACCAATGAGAAGCAGAGTTCAAAGCTCTGGTGATTAGGAAGCTCACAAAATTGGTTGATTTTGGTCACAAATTAGAGGAACAAATGGAGGCTATGATAAGTGAAATGAAGAAAAACGCACAGGGAACCAATAAAGATGGGTGGAAAACTGGGACTCAAATCAATGGAGTGGACCAGAAGGAAGAAAGAAACAACCAAACAGAAAAGAATGAAGAAACAAGAATTCAAAAAAATGAGGAGAGGCTTAGGAATCTCCAGGACATCTTTAAATGTCCCAACATCTGAATTATAGTGGTACCAGAAGGGAAAGAGGAAGAGCAACAATTGGAAAAGTTATTTGAACAAATAATAAAGGAGAACTTCCCCAATCTGGCCAGGGAAATAGTCTTCCAGGAAGTCCAGGAAGCTCAGAGAGTCCCAAAGAAGGTGGACCCAAGGAGGAACACACCAAGGCACATCATAATTACATTAGCCAAGTTTAAAATGAAGGAAAGAATTCTAGAATCAGCAAGGGATAAAGGCAGAGTCACCTACAAAGGAGTTCCCATCAGACTGTCAGCTGATTTCTCAAAAGAGACCTTACAGACAAGAAGGGGCTGAAAAGAAGTATTCCAAGTCATGAAAGTTGAGGACCTACATCCATGATTGCTCTATCCAGCAAAGTGGTCATTTAGAATGGAAGGACAGATAAACTGCTTCTCAGATAAGGTCAAGTTAAAGGAGTTCATCATCACCAATCCCTTATTATATAAATTGTTAAAGGGACTTATCTAAGAAAAAGAAGATAAAAATAGGACAGTAAAAAGACAGTAAACTCACAGATATTAACAACCACACATAAAACAAAAGCAAACTAAGCAAACTAGACCAGGAGCAGGAACACAGAAATGAAGATCACGTGGAGGGTTTGTAACAGGGGAGTGGTAGGAGGTCAGAGGAGAAAAGATACAGAGAATAAGTAGCATTGACGGTGGGTTGAAAATAGACAGGGGGTGGGCAAGAATAGTGTGTGGGAAAAGTAGAAGCTAAAGAACTTATGAAACATGGACATGAACTAAAGGGGTGAATGTGGATGAGAGGGGATGTGAAGGGTGGAGGGGAATGATGGGGGAGAAATCGGACAAGTGTAATAGAATAATCAATAAAATATAATTAATTTTTTTTGAGAAAGAAAACAAGGTAGGAGGGATCACAATACCTGATGTGAAAGAGAATTACAAGGCCACTCTAATCAAAACAGCCTGGAAATGGCATAAGGAAGGACACATAGACCAATGGAACAGAATAGAGAGTCCAGAAATAAACCTAAGAATCTATGGTCAGTTAATATTCAATAAAGAGGGCAGCAGTATAAAATGGAGTAAGAATAGCCTCTTTAACAAATAGTGTAGGGACAGCTGAACTGCTGCATGAAAAAAAATGAAACTTGATCACCAACTTGAACAATACACAAAAAACAAATTCAAAGTGGATAAAACATTTAAACATGAGTTTGGACACCATAAAGGACCTAGAGGGTAACATAGACAGGAAAATCTCAGAAATTTCACAGAGCAATGTTTTCACTGATAGGTTCCCTACACCAAGGGCAACAAAAGAAAGAAAAAACAGTGGGATCTCATGAAAATAAAATGCTTCTGCATGGCTAAAGAGAACAGCATGAAACTGAAAAGAGAACCAACCACATGAGAATACGTATTTTTCCCATAATACTGTGGGGAAGGGTTTGAACTCCAAAATATATAGAGAAGTCAATGATTTCATCCCAGGAAGACAAACAACCCAATTAAAAAATGGGCAAAAGACTTGAACAGACACTTCTTCAGGGAGGACATGCTGTGGGGTCAGAGACATCTGAAAAAATGCTTAGCATCACTACCCATCAGAGGGATGCAAATTAAAACCACAAAGACATACCACTGGTGGGGAAAATAAGTCTTCAGAGGCTATGGTCACACCTGGAATCTCAAGCTTACCGAAGATTAGCTCAGACTTCTTATGCAAGCTACTTGAGACATTTAAGCCTAATTATATCATTTTTTGAAATGTAAACAAGAATGGTACTCTTAAAGAAACTGTTTTTAATACTAAGTGAAATGAGAAATGTGACATGGCATCCTACATAAATAGAGCTCAATGATATTAACCCATTGATCTCCATCCTTTCCTTTAGGTTCAAATAATTTACAATTCTATGAAGTAAGAGAAAATGAAGATCAGTTATGATGTAGGGAAAAATCATGTTATTTTCTAATATTGGCCTTGAGATCATAAATGATGACAGAAAAGCCTCTTACTTTTGATGTTAGATGTTTAATATGAAATTGAGGGGATGTTCATTTAAACAAATGAATGAAGACCTTTTTTTCATGTTGGATTCTACCCCAGGAAAAAGAACAAAAGGCGCAAAACAACAAAATTAAGAAAGCTCAGTGACTAGTAGTCAAGACTCTAAATCCAAATGTAGGCATCTCTGAGTTATGGATCAGAATTTGAACAGTGAAGAGAATCATCCATCCCTCCAGTATCACTGTCTAAAATACCACTGGGGAGGGGGTACCTGTCTCTCTTTATGTTTTCTGTCTCTCTTTTTTTCTTTGTCTCACTCTCAGTATAGGTGGTATATATATATTATATGTTACATGTGATATAAAATAAATCATATTTATAATACACATATATCACATTCTGTATGTAAGTTATAATATATACATATATACATAATATATGTGCGTGCACATATATTATGTATACTATACATGTGTATAATGTGTGCAAACATATATACATAACATATAACAAATGTGCAAATATGCATGCATATAATATGTGTGTAATATATGCATGCATACACATATTGTGTGCATATGTACACATATACACATGTATACATATGTATACTTATACACATTTATACATATATTTATGAACATGTTATATATAATATATGCATATATAAAATATGCAATGTAAATAGAAACAGGTTATATATTATATATTGAGTGGAATTAAAAATTATGAAATCAGTATAATTTCAGTCATCAATAATTTCTTCTATCTTCTCTAAGTATTAATTAATGACTTTTAGATCCCTCATCTGACATTATGTTTAAAAATGATTTATTTTTTTAAAACCTATTAACTTCTTAAACTAGAGGAACAACTTAGACAGCTAAAAGAAGCTCAAAACAGTAGAAAATTACTGCTGGATGTGGAGGGAGGCAAAGGGTAGACAGCAGGAGGTAGGTATGTCTGAAGACTGGAATGATGAGCAATGTTTTCTTTTGTCCTGATAAAATGTCTCCTTACCTATCATATCCAGTATGCTTGTGTAGAACCAGTGTGGTGCACAGTATTCTTCTTTTGTCACAAGTTCTCTACATTGATATTTCATGATTACTGTTCCTTCTGTTTCTCCTCATTCCATCATCACTTTCAATGGCTTCTCAGCAAGAAGTTAGACTGAAAATATGAATTGACAAATGGGAGTACACCATTCTTCTCTTCAACCTGTTTTAGAATGTCGTCTGCATAGTGACATCTCCCACTTTTCCTAGGTACTCTTCAACCCTCCTTGTCTTGGTGAATGACATTTAAGCACCAATATTCTCCCTTTCAGGGGGATCTGAATCTTTCCCAAGGTCTGGTTAAGCACCTTCTACATGCCTTCTACCTCATTTTGTCTGCAGCATCATTATATTTATCAGATAATCTTCAAAGCAGGACATTTAGAGTTGAAAACAGACACGTGTGGTGAAAAGTAAACCGGTTCTGATTTTTTTTCTGGTTGTTTTTGCAGATTTTAGCAGGTTTCATATGATGGAAAGTGAAGCAGATGTGGCTTTATTCAACCCTCTTTAACCAGAAGTCCCATAGCTGTGAAGATTTTGGGACTCATATTTGATACAATCAAGTAAGTGTCTCCTAAAAGTTTATGTCTTAGCAAGCCTTTTATTTTATTTTTTTTAATTCTTGGTGTGACTTTATTTAAGTACTATTTATAGAAGAATACAGCTAATAGACAACAACAGTCAGAAAAAATATCTGGAGAGCCAAGGTAAAAATATTTTTACTGTTTAATAACTCAAGTAATTAAGACTTGCAAGTTCTTATGGGTGGAGTTTCAATTAAAGAATATCAAACAAATACATGCATTGTACTTCCCTAACTCTGCAAACACCTGACTAAAGATCACTGCATTAATGTGTTTCTTGGAAAAATTCCAGTTGAGCATGTCCTGTGTTTAATGCCAAGTTCCTGACATGTCATGAATTCTTTGTGTATCTAATTTTCAAAAAGTCCATTTTATACTTTGTTCCTGACTAAAGTTATAGTGTACGTACTGCAGCTGCATAAGAAGTAAGTAAAAACTCTCTCACTAAAATGTACTGGAACATTCTGAATTAAAAGTTGCTACCAAGATAATTTCTAGGCTAAGCACATCCGTTCTACACTGAACAGATGAGTCTAAATATGCACACATGTTATTCCCTTAGCAAGAGCTTTGTACCATGTGGGCATCTTTCCACTTTCTTTATTGTGGTTTCTGTGTCCTATTCAGAGCTCTTGATCTCTTGAATCATCATATCCCATACCTCACCTCTCCCACTGGAGTGACATTTTAGGAAACACTACTAACAATGCAGACTGCACAGTTTTTTACACTATAGGTTAGTTCTGGTATCTAAAAAGGGAGTCAATCTTTTTTTTTTTTTTTTTTCATTTGGGAGAACATTTTGGTTGACTAGTTAAAATGTGTGTAACATATCCTGAGAACCCTGCAAATGTATCTCTTTAAGGAGTAGAAGTTTATTTGTTTGCATGTAGCTGTCCACATCTTCCAACATCATTTGTTGAAGAGGATAGTATTACTCCATTTTATGCTTCTGCCACATTTTTCAATTATTAATTGACCATAGAGACATGGGCATATTTCTGGGTTCTTTATTCTCTTCCATTGATCTAGGTGTCTGTTGTTATGCCAGTATCAGACTGTTTTGATTAGAGTGGCCTTGTAATATAGTTTGATGTCAGGTATCATGATCTCTACTACTTTGTTCTTCTTTCTCAAAATTGCTGTGGTTATTCAGGGTCACTTATGGCTCCATAGAAATTTTTTGGAATGTTCTACATCTGTGAAATATGTCATTGGTATTTTAATAGAATTGCATTGAACCTATAAATTGCTTTGTGCAGTATACACATTTTGATAGTGTCATTTCTTCCAATCCATGAACACAGTATATGCTTCCATTTTTTGTTGTCTTCCTTAAATTTTTCTTCAGTATTGTGTAGTTTCTGAGTACAGGTCTTTTTCCTCCTTGATTATGTTTATTCTTAGGCACTTTATATTTCTTGTTGGTATAGCACATGAGGTTTTTTTTTTTACTGATTTCTGTTTCCCATATATCATTGTTGGTGTACAAAAATGCCTTTGATTTCTGAATGTTGACTTTGTATCCCGTGTTTGCCAAATACACTTACACCATACACAAAAATAAACTCATAATGCATAAAAGATTTAAATATAAGTCATGACACCATAAAAGTTCTAGAGGAGAACATAGGCAGGAAAATATCAGATATTCCATGAAACTATCTTCACCAATATGTCCCTGTAGAGCAATGGAGATAAAGGAAATAATCAACAAATGGGAATTAATCAAAATAAAAATCTTCTGCACAGCTAATGAAAACATCAGCGAAATGCATAGGGAACCAATTATATAGGAATATGTATTTGCCAATGATAGCTCGGACAAGGTTGATCTCCAAAATATATAAAAACTCACATGAGTCCAGTCCTGGAAGACCAACAATCCAGTTTAAAAAATGGGCAAAGGCCCTGAACAGACACTTCTCCAAGGAGGACATACAGATGGACCAGAGACATATGAAAAGATGCTCAGCATTGCTAGCCACCAGAGAGATGCAAATTGAAACCACAATGAGATACCTTTTCACATCTGTCAGAATGCCAATCATAAACAAATCAGCAAACAATAAGTGGTGGCAAAGTTGTGGGAAAAAAACAGCTATTTTTAAATGAATCACAGAGCTAGTGTCAAGCAAACATTCCAAGCAGTAAGAAGCAGTGCAGTGCAGCTATTCCCCAGAGGTGGAAACTGGTGATTCCCGTCTCAGCCACCAATCAATAAGAAATATCATTGATGGCATTCATAGTACTTATAAAACAGCATGCCTGTGTATATTTCTAGGTATTGATTGGCCCCATTCTCAAAAAAAAATGTGATAAATATGGGTTAATTCAATAATGATGTTGTTTATGTGAGTGTTTGTTTATGATAGAATATGCTAGTACTTTGCTTTATAAAGATAAGCTCCTCCTTTAGTATAGAAAGATGAAACCTAGAAAGTAGTAGCAAAGTGTAAAAACAAATCAGTCAGCCAATATCCAGGTTTCATCCCCTGGGTTCATTGAGTTAAGGAAGGGCTCCAGGTGTAATAGAATTGTGTAGCCAATAAAGTTAAGATTCTAGTTTATTTAGTAGTTGCTGAATAGTTTTTAATTGGTGATAGGTAATTCAACAGTGGCATATTCAGGCAGACTGAAATAAATGTAGATTGAAGAATTACCTAGATAAAGAACTGTATAAAAGACCTAGCATGGATTAAAAAAATAAAAAGTATTAGGTACTTCCTTATTTATTTAACAACAATATACTGGAATATAGTAAGGTTTTTCCTCAAGATTCAGGTGCCTTTAACAGAGTTAACTTCTGGGAAGCCCAATAATGAGACACAGATCCAGGAAAACATTATTGACAAGTATGTCTCTTTGCCTCTTTGCATCAGTCAGAGCAGGCTAAAAATAGGCTTCTGAATAGAACTGCAAAATATTAGAAGCGTAGACTATAGACTACCACCAAATGGTATTAGAGCAGGGAAGTCAGAAAAACCACAATCCTGTCCCAAGCCATAACCACCCCTTTGAGGCATGCACAGAAAATAGACATATGAATCACACATGCTGATCTTAAGGAAACTAAACAAATGCACGTGGGTACACCCAAACACCTACTGAGCTTTCTTCTATGTGTATGTGCAGTGCTAGTAACTTCTGAGGAGCCCACTGTCAAACTGCAATAATTGAAATAGATTTTATCTTAGAGAAAAAAATGATGTGTGTGTGCATTCCTGTGCATGGGTGTGTGTACAAAAGGGGGAGAGAGAAGCAGGAGATAACTGGCTTAGTCTGAGGGTAGGATTGTCATATAAAATAGAGAACATTTTATTAAATTTTGCTAGATTCTATGTTGTCCTAGATTTGTGAGAGTGAAAATGAGGAGAGACTATCTCTCCTTTCCTTCCTTTGTATTGTTTTCTCTGTTTCACTTTTTTTTCCTCATGCACATCTGTGGCCAATGCTGGTTTTGTCCTTCCCCTTGGGGTGGCAATCTATGCAGTATCACAGGAAACACATTCCATTTAGACACACAATTTCCCCTTCTCATCGCAGTGAGGTGTTCATATACATCCCACAAAAATCCCTCCTAAATATAGTTCTCAGGATCACAGTGCATTGTCAAGCATGAGAAATACTCATCTTGAAACATTTCTATATCCATATTGGGAAATTTGATCATCAGTCCTATTTTAGGGGTATAAAAACACAATTGCACTTTTCAGAAACGTAAATGATTTTACTAAAGGAAATATATTTATTCATACAAGCTGCTGTAAATATTCTTTCTCTTTTGTATTTCCGTGCATTTGTACGCATGAGCATACATGTTTATGACAGCAGCTATTATATGTTACAACCAATGAGCACTACACATATTTTATACATATACAATTGATGCAAAATGAAGACATTTATGGAAACTCTTTTCTTATATGGAAATTCAGACAAAATTTTCATTTTCACACAATCCAAAATATTATTTTCTTTCTGTCCTTATGTAGAGGTCATAGGTGCTTGATAGTCAATTTCATGTTCTGTCCTCTCTTGCCCTATTCAGAAATGATCAATTCCCTGCCCCCACTTCATCTTGCCCCAGCTGATGAGCCAAGTACTTGCTCATCACACCCTTAGGCAAAAGCCTGACCAGGTAAAAAAAAATGAATCCTTGTGAATGTAGAGGAAAAAAAATTCAACTGTGCTAATATCTCTCTTAGTCTGAAGGATAAATGCAGTACTCAAATGGTAGTACTTGCTTGTCATTATCTGGAATGGTTACTTCATTTCAACTTCTCCATTATTTAAAATAAACCCCTAAGGCTCACATTCCTGCCTGGGACATTTTTAGCAATAAATACTTTCTGTCAATGACAATAATAGTTAAATGCTCACTCTGACATATTCCAGCATTTTAGAAACACAGATTACTTTGAATTGAATAAATTAAAACCAAAGATGGTACCAAGAGCTCTGAACACTTCAGTGGGAAGACTGAGTTACATCATCTCATAAAAATGCAAGAGAAGCCAGCACAGGTCAGCAGCTTGTTAGAGCTGCAGGTTGTTCATTGCTGAATGAATTTTCAAAAAGCAAGTGTGTTACCAATTATATCTTGTGAGGAGAAAGGAAATCATATAACATGATTGGATATACTTACATATTTTCATATATCTCTCAAACTTATTCTTAAGGAAAAGAATGAAATATATCTGAATCATATAAATTTTTATTTTTTAAAAATTTTAAACACTTTATTTATTTATTTTACTGTGATATTATTACAGTTGTTCGAGTTTTCCCCTATTCCTCTCCCCTGCTCTGCCCATCTGCCACTCTGAGGGTCAATCTGCACCATGATGTCATGCATGTTCATGGAACATTTATATTTGTTTTTAACTAGACTCTTCATTTTCTTTTCTCCCTTATCCCTCCAGCCTTCCCCTGTTGGTTGCTGTCTCTTCCTTATTGCCATGCCTCTGGTTCTATTTGCTTAATTCATTTGGGTTTTTTTTATTAAGTTCCATTTACAGGTGACATCAATAGCATTTATCTTTCACTGGCTTATTTCACTTAGCATAATGTTCTCCAGTTCCATCCATGGTTTCGCAAAGGGTAGGAGTTCCTTCTTTCTCTCTGCTGCATAGAATTCCATTGTGTATATGTACCACAAATTTTTTATCCACTCATTTATTGATGGGCACTTAGGCAGTTTCCAGCACTTGGCTATTATAAATAACACTGGTATGAACATTGGAGTACATAGGTTTTTCTGAATTGCTGTTTCAGGATTCTTAGGGTAAATTTGCAGCAGTGGAAATACTGGGTCAAAGGCAGTTCAATCTTTGTGGGTTTTTTTTTTTTTTTTGAGGAAATTCCATACTGTTTTCCACAGTGGCTGCAACAGTCTGCATTCCCACCAACAGTGAACTAGGGTTCCCTTTTCTCTGCATCCTTGCCAACACTTTTTTGTTGATTTGTTAATGACAGTCCTTATGACTGGTGGAAAGTGGTATCTCAGTGTGGTTTTAATTTGCATCTCTCTGATGGCTAGTGGTACTGATCATCCTTTCACATGTCTCTGTGCCCTCTGTATATCCTCCTTGGAGAAGTGTCTACTGATGTCTTTTGCCCATTTTTAAATTGGACTGTTCCTATTCCTGGCATTGAGTTGTATGAATTCTTTACATATTTTGGAGAGCAAACACTTGTTTGAGTCATTGTTGGCAAAGATGTTTTTCCATACATATGGCTCCTTTTCATTTTGATGATAATTTCTTTATCCATGGACAAGCTGTTTAATTAGATGTATTCCCATTTGCTTATTTTCAATTCATTTCCCAGACCTAAGACGATGCATTGGTGAAAATATTGCTGGGAGTATATTCGAATTTTGCTATGTATGTTTTTCTCTAGGAGTTTTATGATACAGTGACTTATGTTTAAGTCTTTTATCCATATTCAGTGTGTGTGTGTGTGTGTGTGTGTGTGTGTGTGTGTGTGTGTATGGTGTAAGTTGGTGGTCTAGTTGTATTTGTTTGCTTACACCTGAGTGGAATCAAATAGTGCCCCACTTCTTCCTCTTCCCAATTCCAGCTGTTGAGCCAGCAAAGACCCTCCACAGCATGCCACAATTCCCCTTTTTAACAAAATCTCTTTGAAAATATTGGAAAGTGGGGGAAGAATTGATAAGATTTGGGAGAGAATGGAGGTGAAGAAAGGGAGAGAACAAAATTTAAAATGTAAGTAAAACTGGAAAAGACAATGGGCGCAATAGGGTAAGAAAGGAAGAGCATATTATGAAGTTTGAAGTTTGAAAATTGAGAAGTTACTGGACCAGTGAGAGCAAAAGGGCAGAAAAACCATAGCAGGGTCAGTAGCAATGACAGCCGAATGAAGTTTCATAAAGTTGAAACAGGAATTAGAATATTGCTGAAAGGCAAAAGTGAATATGAGATGTCTACAGTAAATAAATATGAGTTTGAGAGGATGGCAGTGGCAAATTAATAGGAGTAAGAAGTAAAACCCAGGCTGGCCAGGGGAGGGAGAATGAAAACAATGAAATAAAAGTCCTCACTCAACTGATGAGGGGTAGAGACAAGGTAAAAGGGACTAAGACAGGGGAGAGAATTCTATGGGATTACAAGTACAAACAAATAGTGAACAAATAGCATTTCCTTTGGAGAAGTACAGGAATATCTGCTATTTCACCCAACTAGCCACTGTTTATTAAAGCTGGAAAAGAAATAAGTCTTATCAGAGAGGGAAAAGGAATGTGAGCTGACTTAAGAAAGAAGCACTTATGTGTGGTTAGATGGAATAGAAATGGTGAGAGTCAGGGATAGAAACGTGTCATAGTGTGAGAGAATATAAAGTTCACAACAGTACTAAAGCTCAGGAAGTTGGCTAAATGGATGAAGTCCAGAGAAGAGTGCTGTGTGGCATTTAGAATAATAATAATGAGATGAAAAATATATAACCTGAATAAAAAGAATTAAAAGAAAAAAAAAAAACAGGAGTAGCGTGTTATTTAGAACACAAGTGAAGTGAAAGAAGAAAAATTAAAATGCAGTATGAAAGGGAGAATAAAAAATAAATGATAAAAACAAACTAAAAACACCTAAATAAATGAAAAGAATGAACAAAATTAAAAAAATAAAACATGCAAGTTTTGTTAAAGAGCAAAGTGAAAATTTGTCTCAGCTGTTGGTAATCTTCTGACTTCTTTCTGGATCTGTCTCTGTTTTTCTCTCAGCGCCAGGTCTTATTGTCTTACTCTTGCTGGGTGGGGGTAGGGAGCATCTTGCTGATTATTACACCTGCCCAGCTGGTTTTAGAGATCTTCAAGGTTCCTGCAGGCAGAGGGGGCTAGGCTCCATGTTTTCCTTTCCTGTGGTTCCACAAGGAAGGGGGCTCAGTCTTCGCTACAGTAATCACAAGTGCCCACTTTCCAGCTCATGCCCTCAGAGCCCTATGTGGCCCACACTATCCACTCTGTGCACTTGTGCAAGTCTGGAGTGGATAAGCCACCTGGCTTTGCGCCCCTTTCATCAGTCCATGAGTTGCACTGAGTGGGAGTGAATCCTGCCCCCACTCTTCCCTCTTCACTGCGCCAGCCACTGAGCTCATGAGGACCCTGTGACCTCGACGTCACTGTGCATTCATGCAAGGTCCTTGGGTGCATCCTACTGTTCCTCACATGCACACAGGTCAATGCCAGTCATGGCCCATCTCCTCTCCCAGGTCCAGGTGTCATTGGGCTCCGCATTTTCTCTGGTACTGTCCCAGCCTGCGGCCACTGCCCCAGCAATCCACCACTGTCTCATCTGTGGTTCCCTGCCAGCTGTGTATGGCTTGCTGCCTTCTTGTTCCCCTAGGGACTTTATGTGTCCAGGTATCTCCTGGTGTGGGTCTTTAACTTCCCTACCCTGGGAGGGGAGGGAGCAGCTAGGCTATTGCTGACCCAGCTCTCCTCCAATATTGTCCCTGGGGCAGACTTGGTCTCTGACACCAGACACAGGGACCTAATCCATGGGCATATAAAACCTCCTTACCACCTGTTTTGAAGGTCCTTCTGCACACTCTGGCTTCCAAACTTTATATCAGCTGAGATTCTGTTGGCTGTTCACTTTGCTTATCATAAGATTGGCTAAGTGTCCCAGCTGGGTGCCAAGCAAGTGGGCTCAGATACCAACTATATCCACATCTTTTTTTCTCTCTAGAAGTAATAAATTTCTAGACACAAAGAAATGACTGGAAAATACTCAGTGAGACCTTCTGACTTTCCCAAATTAATTATCCAGCCTCTAGTTCCTATTCTGACTTTCCTAAGTTAAACTATTTAAAATCATGCTTCCAATTGTCAAAGTAGTTAGGTTTCCCTTTTTCATTAAAAAAAATCAAAAAGAAAAGAAAACAAGCAAAGCAAGCAAACCTCGTTGGAATGATTGCTACAGGAATGACCTTGGACTATTTTCCTATAATGACATTGTAAGGGTAGAGAAAGTGACTGTGTGTGATTGAATTTGTCTACATGTATTAAGAGAACATTTGACCCAGACAATTGAGTAAAATGATCAGTATTCTTTCTCAGTGTCTTTCTGTGGGAATATTTCTCTATTTCTGCATGGAAATTTTTATTTCATAGTATGCTGTCACAGGAAAACAGATTCTTCCTCAGAGGTGTATCAAAAATGACTGTGCTTTAGGACAATAACTTCTGGCTCAGTAAGTACTGACTTTGACGATTATTATTCCAAATGGGATTCCCAAGTAAAAGGAAACTGACTTCATTATAGTATTTCTGAAATGTATGGGTAGAAGACGACCCATAATTGGTTTTGCTATTTTCACCTGCCAACTGCACATCACAAGCTGATTTATGAGTGCTTATTCTAAGCTGTGAAAATTCAGTCATTGTCACTTCTCTTCCTGCCTTCTCATACACAAATAGCTTTTAAATCACTGCATACTACATACACCCTTTTCATTCTTAACTTCTCTCCTTTTTTTCATCTACACTGCCTCTAACTTATGAGTCTCTGTTTTTCTTTAGCAGTCTAATTTGTCTTTCTCTCTCTGGTCTCTGTACCTTTTAGAATTTCCTTTACACAGCTGAGAAGATGCTGTTTCCAAAACAGTAATTTGTTTCATTATCCCCTATGTGGAAATGCTTAGATGGTTCTTATTGCCCAAAGAAATGAGAGTTTAAAGAGCTCTTGGCCACAATGCCTCAGGCAGATTTCCTGCCTCAGTTCTTCTGGTTCTCACAGGACAGTCTATGCTCCAACAAGACAAAGTGATTTTAAAGACTCAAATGTCCCTAATCTTTTATGCTTCTGTTTCTTTAAATTTATGGCTCTGCAGTTTTCTTCAGCTCCTGCATTATACCTCATTTTTCAAGAACTCTCAGGAATGAGAGCTCTTCCTGCAAATTAATGTTTTCCTCTGTGCTGCATAGCAATTTGCACTTATTATTAGGAGACTCAATGCATTTAGTCAAGGCCGAATGAAACTTTTACATGTGAACAGATAGAAGCTAGAATAGAGTAGAATACCTCGCACTTTCTCAATAAATACTTTTTGAAATGATAAATACATAAATGTCACAGAGCTTCTTTTCCCTGTTTTTCCCCTCTCCCAATTCAAATGCTAATACAAGATAGGTGAACAATAAACACAAACCTTCAGTGGTGTCTATCTAGGGCTTTATACTTTGGTTACAACATGACATGTGAAATTTCCTTATTTGGGATCTGGAGTTGATCTTTCATATGATTTCTCCAAAGCACATCCCAACACTCACAACTGCATAAATTTGTCTATTCATGTCACCAGTAAAAAACCTTCCATACTATTTCACCTAATATTAAATAATTAAATTATCAAATATAAAATTCTCCACCAAGACTGGAAATATTTCAAATTCTTTAATATTTGCTTCATATTTTTTAAGAAAAATATTTTTTACAGAAGTAAATTCCTATTTAGAGTCATACACTGTATCATTCTTCTTCCCCACTCCTTTCCTGAAACGAACACTGGCCAGCAGTGTCTGCGTCATTATGGATGAATTAAATCATACACACAGACTACTGAGTCTGGTGGAGGAATAAGGATAACCAACAGACATTTCTCTCAAGAGGAGCCAAAGCTGCAGCCTCTGCCATTATAGCTCCTTATTCTAATAATCATCCCCTTACATTCCAAGATAGTTCCTCCTATCCCTGTTATAACAAAGAAACTAATGGCCCTCATTTCATCACAGAGGAAGGCATTAGCAAATGAATAGGCAGGCAGTTACATTGGGCCTGCAGGTACTTGCAGGATGAGGGGGTTTTAGGTAAAGAGCAAATCTCAAAAACAGCCCAAGTATACTGCATATCTGATTACCCATGAAAGAACCTATCTGTGGGTGTGGGTCCTGTTGATCCCCAAGTGGGAGCTGGGACCACGCCATGCAGAAGGGTCTGCCACACTTTCCCATATCTCATATCCCAGCACTGGTCAGAAGCAACCTCTATCTGGAATCCAATCCATTTTTAAAATTTTACATAAACATACACGGTATTTCTAAGAATGATGCCTAACATTGCTTTACGATATTAGCATTTTGAGTGTATGTGAGTGTTAAATTTATCTAAATATGATCACTATGGACATGTAATACTGCCTTCAAAATATATTTTAATATCTTGCCCTATGTAATCATTAACTTTTCCAATTGTTTGATATTTGTACTACTATAGTATACTATATTTAATTTTTTAATATACTCTATTATATGTATAGTATGATATTAAATATATAATGCACTGTATTATATTATATATTCAATATACTAAATATATTGTGTTTAACAATGTTATATTTAATTACATTTAATTTGTCTTTTTAAATAACATTTAGGATATACATACACAATCCTATGTACACATTCTTTTTGCTGAGTCATTTTCTATTTCAATAAATATTAAAATTTGTTCTTTAAATTTACATCTCCAACCCAAAATCTAAATATTATTATATAGAGTGTAAATATATTTTCCTAATTGACCCTATTTCCTTTAACTTTGCTTACAATTTTTGTAGGTGTTTATTAAATGTATTGGGGTGACATTCTTTAATAAGATTATATAGTTTTCAAGTGTACATTTCTATGATACATGATCTCTACATATTGCATTCTGTGTCTACCACCTGAAGTCAAAATCCGTTGTGGATTTTTGGTTATAAAGAAGTGTGTTTTAATGAAGTCAGATTGTACTGCCTTTTCCTGTTTGATTAGGGATTTTTTTACATCCTTCTTGAAGAATATGTTTTACCCCAATGCCATAAATATATTTTCCTTTATTCTTTCCAATAATTTTGATGCTTCCTCTTCTATATTTTAATTTTAAATCTAGCTCTATTTATTTATTTAATTTTTTACTTGCACTATGGGTTGGTAAATATCTTTATTTAGCAATGGAATGTTAAACCTATCACACAGCCATATATGGGAGGGGGGTTCTTAAATCCTCAAATGCTCATTAGAACACCCTTTCTTCATATAAATTGTTAAATAAACATTTTCATTGAACATATAGTATATGTTCCAAAAGGTACTTAATTTTAAGTGTACAGATTGATACACTTTTACTGCCACTTTGATCCAAAAATAGAGTAATATAGTGATACAAAAGTACTCCACAATCCCTAAGTGATTATCCTCAAATGTAACTTCTTAACTGATACTTAACATATATATAATCCCAATTCATATAAATGAGGTAAACTCAGATATTAAAAAATGATTTAAGATTGCATAAAATAAAAACCAAACCAAAATGATTAACTGTGTGATCTTAAAGTTATATATATTTAAAATAAGATATCATTTTATATGAGCTTAATAAAAAAAGATAAATCAAGTATATTTTCATAAAAATGAAGCTAATTTAATATTAACATAAGAAATTGAAATTAATGAAACAAGCAGCTGAATTATTAGAAGCATGGATTAGTTCTGTATGTATTCTTAAATTAATGTGAATAGTGTCATGCAGAATTATTTGTCTGTGTCTGACTTCTTTTGTTCATAGTCTTGGATATAGCAATTGTTCATGTATTTCATTAGTTTATAGTAGTGAACTGTATGAATATACCCAAATGTTTTTATCTACCCTGGTGTTGATAAACATTAGTGTTGTTTCCACTTTGTAGTTACATAAACCTTGCAGCTATGAATATTTGCATACATATGTATCTTTTCATGAACACATGCGCATCATTCCATTGGGTTCATGCCTGGCAATGAAACTGCTGGGTCATTCAGTATGTTTAGCTTTAGTGGAAAATGCACATGGATTTTCAAAGGACTGTACCAGTTTACACTTCCACTGGCAGTATATGAAAATTTTAGTCTTAAAGTGTTATCACTGTTTTGCTTTTTGCTTTCTGTCATAAACATTATGATAGTGGCATCAGACTGTACTATAATTTTCATTTCTGTGACAACTAATCATTTTCACATTTGCTAGAATGTGATAGTTCAAGTCCATGGGTGATATATATAAGTTATTTGGCTTCCCCTTTTCCTTTACTATTCTTAACCCCTCACTGTGTAATTTGTACCTACCATTTATGCTTCTTATTCCCAGTACTTTTATCCCCATTATGCCCCACCCACCCCCTACTGATAACCCACAATATGATCTCCATTTCTGTGAATACATTCTTGTTCTAGCTGTTTCCTTAGTTTGCTGTTGTTGGGATTTTTTTTATGTTTGGTTATCGCAAGTTGTGAGTTTATCATTTTAGTGTGGATATTTTTCATCTTCTACTTTTTCTTCAATAAGTCCCTTTAACATTTTATATAATAAAGTTGGTGATGATGGACTACTTTTACTTGATCTTGTCTGGAAAATGCTTTATCTGCTCTTCCTTTCTCAGTGATAGCTATGCTGGATACAGTAATCTAGCTTGAAGGTCCCTGACTTTCATGACTTTGAATACTTCTCCTCAGCCCTTTCTGGTCCATATGGTTTCTTTTGAGAAGTCAGCTGATAGTTTTACGGGAACTCCTTCATAGGTAACTATCTCCTTTTCTCTTGCTGCTTTTAACATTCTCTCCTTATTTTTGATCTTGGTTCATGTAATTATGATGTGCCTTGGTGTGTGCTTCCCTGGGTCCACCTTCCTTGGGACTCTCTGAGCTTGCTGAACTCATGAAAGTATATTTCCTTTACCGGATTAGTAGAGTCTTCCATTATGTTTTCTGATAACTGTTCAATGTCTTGCTCTTCCTCTTCTCCTTCTGGTATCCCTACAATTCAGATATTGAAATGTTTAAAATTCTCCTGGAGGTTCCAAAGGCTCTTTTCATTAGTTTGAGTTCTTGTCTCTTCATTCTGTTCAGGCTGAATGTTAATTTCTTCCTCTTGTTCCAAATCATTGATTTGAGTCTAGGTTTCCTTCCTGTCACTGTTGGTTCCCTGTACATTTTCCTTTATTTCACTTGTCATAGCCCACATTTCTTCTATTTTGTGAGCATACTCAACCATTTGTGTGAGCATTCTGGTTACCAGGGTTTTGAACTGTGTATCTGATAGGTTGGCTATCTTCACTGCTTAGTGGTACTTTTTCTGGAGCTTTGATCTATTCTTTCATTTGGGATATATAATTTGCCTCCATATACCTGTTACATAGTAAGAGGTTGAGCCTTAGGTATTTTCCAGGATGGGACACCCCACCATTGCATAGTGAGGCGGTATAATGGGGAGGGGTCAGAGAGGGACCAATTTGCCTTGCCTGACTCTTGGGTACTTTCAGTCACTTCCTCTGCTATCCACAAGAAAATTGAGCCCTTCTGGTGCTGATTCCTTCCTGGGTGTTTTTTTGTACTTCTTAGGACCCTGTGGGGCTCTCCAGTGGACCATCCTGTGAATCTGGGAGTATTTCCTGGCAACACCACACCTACAGGTTTTTTTAGTCAGAGGTTGTCCAGCTTTAATTCCCCACTTTGGAACCCCTGGTTTCTTGGACTGTCTTGTTCCTCTGGTGTTTCTCCCAGTTTATCCACAAGTGATGGTGGGACCATCAGATCACCAGCCACCTGCTCACCCAGTCCACCAGCCACCCCACTGCCTGCCCTGGTGTTGCAGCTAATGCCTTCCTTTGACTACCCTCCACTGAGGCTGCATGTCGCCACCCATCCTCCCTGCTGGGGCGGGGCCTGAGAGGGAACAGTGCAGCTCACATGCTTGGCTCTAGCTCACTATCCAGTGAACGCTGCTGTGAGCTTGGGAGTTTCTACCACCATGGCAACCCCCACCTGCTAAACAGTTAGCTGTGAGTCTCAGTTTTCTATTAGTCAGCCACTCACACATAGTCTGTCACCTCACTACAGTTTCTCTCAGCCAGCCACACCCATACAATACAAAGCTTCGCCTTGTGTTCTCTCCATCCATCCATCTTACAGGTCTGGTTGGCCTGGCTGACTCTTTCTTTAATTCCATGGTTCTTGAATTTTCCTGAAGTTTTATTTTCTGGCAGCTTGGTTGTTTATTGATATTACATTGGTTGTTATCCTACTTTGGGTTGTACCTTGAAGTGAAGGTTTTCTACCTACCCCACCATTTGGCCAAAATGTGCACCTGGTCTTCAGTTGTTTTTTTAAGGTTTTATTATTATTTTTATTTTAGAGGGGAAGTGAGCAACAAAAAGAGCAAGGGAAATATCAGTGTGTGCTGGCCTCTTACACACCCCCTAATGGGGACTTCACCCACAAGGCAGGCATAATTATTCTTTTAGTTTTAAACCTCCCTGGTGTCAGGTTGTTCATGCTCTCTCAATGCTACTTCATAGCCCCTTCTTTCATTGACACTATAAGGATTTATCAGATGTTCATTGGCTACATAATGGCTTGTCTATTCCTGAGTTATTGGCTCAAATTCTTTCCCTGTATAGGGCTATTGTACCAACTAAATTGTCCAGTTACCCCCTTGCTAAATCTAAAATGTTCATAAGGAGGGCATGAAACCTTGATTTACTGCAAAAGGAAAAACAATCAACATCCTTAACACCAATCCAAATGAACCTATGCAGCCCAATTTTCATAGCAACAAAATTTACAATAGCCAAAGGTTGGAAGAAACCTAGGTGCCCATCAGGAAATTAACAGATCAAAAACTATGCTACAGTACACAAAGGCATTCTATGTAGCAGAAACAAATAAGGAGCTCCTACTCTTTGCAAGAGCATGGATGGAAATAGAGAGTAGTATGCTAAGTGAATTATACCAGAAAATGAAAAAAAAAATGTCATAGGAACTCACCTTTAACAGGAACCTAATTGACATAACAAACAAGGAACAAGATATAGCGAAAGACATTGAAATTGTGAACACACTAACAGTGACCAGAGGGGAGAAGGGAGAAGATAAAGGGGGAAAAGGGTGAAAGGTTTACAGGAACAATTACAAAGTTTACATGGACAAAAACAATGGGGGTTGGAAACGGGAAGGAGGTGCGGAGGGCTCAGGTGGTGGAGAGTTGGGAGGAAAGCAGAAAAGTGTATATGAACAACAATAAAAATGTTTAAAAAATAAAAATGTTAAACATTAAAAAATTAAAGTGACTATGAGTCTTTTTTTTTGCAGTGTTTACAAATTGGAAAATAATGACATTTTGCAGATCATTTTGCTTCATGATAGAGGCAGATCAACTCTCATTAGCTTAGAGGGAATGTGGAAATATGTGTTTTAGAGGGCTGCAAATTCTGACCTGAAGATCCTTGAGCAGCCATTCAAATCCATAAGCTTTTGTATTCTAGTCTCTATACTCAAGATGTTTCTTGCGGACTCGCTGGGACAATGCTCTTAAGACAGAGTATTGCTACAGGAAGATCTGCTGTTCCTCACCTAACAAAATGCTCTGAAGGAAATAATTGTATGTATTTTTTCAACTCAGTAAAGAGAAATTGTACATTTATAGCTCAGAATAATTTCATGTTTAACATTTCCAATCCTCCACCCATGTCCATGAAGAACTCAGAGTTCCTGGGTGATGTTTATAGCATGATTCTTTTCTTTTTCTTTTTTTTAAAAAAATTTATTTTAATTGTTCTGATACAGATTTCTGTCTTCTACTCCCATCTCAGCCCACTGCTCAAGGCCTCCCCAGCTCCCTCCCATTTCCACCCCCCCCTAGCTTTTGTCCCTATGTCTTTCATACTTGTTGCTCTAAATCCTTCCCCTTTTCCCTGGATATTCCAATCCCTCTCCTCTCTTGTTCTCAATTTCAGTGTCTTTGGTTATATTATGCTTGTTTGTTTGTTCTGTTAATTAGGATCCTGTTAAAGGTGAGATCATATGGTATTTGTCTTTCACCTCCTGGCTTATTTCACTTAGCATAATGCTCTCCAGCTCCATCCATGCTGTCGCAAAGGGTAGGAGCTCCTTCTTTCTGTCTCTTGCATAGAATTTCATTGTGTAAATGTACCATAGTTTCTTGATCCATTCATTTCCTGATGGGCACCTAGGTTGCTTCCAACACTTTGCTATCATCAATTTTGCTGCTGTGAACATTGGGGTGCATAGGTTCTTTTGGATTGGTGTTTCAGTGTTTCTAGGATATAATCCTAGCAGTGGAATTGTTGGGTCAAAAGGTAGGTCCATTTTTAGTTTTTTAGTTTTCTTAGAAAATTCCATACTGCTTTCCAAAATGGCTGTACCAGTCTGCAGTCCCACCAACAGTGTACTAGGGTCCCCTTTCTCCACAACCTCTCCAACACTTGCTGTTTGTTGCTTTGTTTATGATGGCCATTCTGACTGGTGTGAGGTGGCATCTCATTCTGGTTTTAATTTGCATCTCTCTGATAGCTAGCTATATTGAGCATTTTTTCATGTGTTTTTGGATCTTCTATATGTCCTCCTTGGAGAAGTGTCTGTTCAAGTCTTTTGCCCATTTTTTTAATTGGGTTGCTTGTCTCCTTAGAGTGGAGTTGTGTAAGTTCTTTATATATTTTGGAGATAAAACCCTTGTCTGAGGTATCATTGGCAAATATCTTTTCCCATACAGTTAGTTCTCTTTTTATTTTAATACTGTTTTCTTTTTTTTTTTATTTTAATTGTTCTTGTACAGTTTTCTGTCTTTTGCTCCCATTCCAGCCCACCGCCCCAGCCCTCCCCACCCCCCTCCCATTTCCACCCCCGCTAGTTTTGT
>PVKU01011890.1:0-39768 GCA_004027475.1 Anoura caudifer
GCAGCAGGATGTAGAAGAGAAATCCAACTAGAAATCCAGTCTACTGCTCTAAGGAGCATAGATGAATGGGTAGAATGGGGAAACCATTTCCCTGCTATATGCATATTAGATGACCAACCTCATGATTACTGTTATTGGTGGCCAAATAAATATGGAGGATGTCCATATTACCAGTGTAACATAATAGAATGGAATTATAAATGACCACTAAGACTAACCATAAAGTCTCCGGAGGCTGAAAAATGGAAAACAGGAATAAATGGGAAAATTTATGCGGCCTCCCACCACGCAGGGCCAGTAGGAGATATAGTCATATACGAGGCCCAAGAAGCAGAAAACCCCAGCCTGAATGCCATATACCATGTCCATACTGTTATAGAAGAGCAGGAGAAAGTCCTAATGGAAGGATTGAATACTGAACAGTCCGTGGGGCCTTTCTCCTGGATGGCCTTAATACAGCAAGGGACCAGGATCCTCTACTTGACCAGTCCCGGCAATTATAGTGAGTGTTTCCTATGTGCCTACCTGGACTGCCCGCCCTTGATGGTGGTTCCACTATCTTGCGTTTTTAATGTATCCCATGAACTAATATCATTCTCTCTCCAAGGTGTTCCCCTATTCCAGGACCCGTCTGCTGGAACTCCAGAATGCTACGGACCAGGCAGAACCTGCAACCAGATGCGGCCTGCCTCCGGAGCCATCACCAGCCTGCTGGGAACCTTTTTCTGGTGCAATGGGACTCTCCATCGGTCCGTCTATAGCAGCACCCCTTCGCCCTGCTACCCAGTAGCCCTAGCCCCGCAGCTAGTCCTGTATCAGTCAGGAGAATTAAATACTTTGCTAGCACAGAGTCATAAGAAGCGGGCGCTTTTCCTGCCAGTGTTAGTAGGGTTAACTTTTGCCACGTCAGTCATCGGAGCGGGGCTAGGTAGCGCTGGGCTAGCGACCAGCCTTCAGTCCACCGGAGAACTCCGGGAAGAGCTAGACCGCGCCCTCGATGCCACCTCACTATCTTTTGCCTCCCTGCAAAGGCAGGTCACTTCTTTGGCCTGAGTAGCCCTACAGAATCGGCAAGCACTAGATTTACTTACTGAAGAAAAGGGGGGCATGTCTTTTCCTCCAAGAAGAATGTTGTTATTACGTTAATGAAAGTGGCATAGTGGAGGAAAATATTAACAAGTTAAAGTATATCCACCATAAGGTCAGCGGCCTCAGCTCCCCAACTGGAGGATACGCTTGGTGGCAATCAATTCTGTTTTCGGTATTTACCCCCATTTTAGGCCCACTGCTTGTCCTCTTCCTAATACTCACCCTAGGCCCCTGTATATTACGCACCATAACCTGGCAGATTGAGGCCACTGTAACCCGCAAGGCCACTGCGAAAATCCTCTCCCTCCAGAGACACCATTACCAGAGACTGCAACCCACCCAAATCGAGGAAGAAGAATATGCAGACTATTATGTTGATGCTAAAACAGACACTAGTGCTGTTTAGCATCAAAGGGGGGAATGTAGCAGCTCACTCCCGTTTTTGGCTTCTGTACACTAACTCCCGTTTTTGGCTTCTGAACACCCAGCTTCCAATAAGGACACCTCAAGGACACCTCAAGCCTAGAGTTATTTTCGCATCAGCTCCTGCTTTTGCCACATAGGATAGGGTGTCTGGAGAGCAATAAAAGCCCTGCTCAGCCAAGGATCGGGGGTCAGAATTTGGAGACTTCCTCCTCTGGACCCGCGTGCATGAATAAAGGCTCATGTTCTGCCACCTCCACCGTGTGTGAGTTCTTTCTCCCACAACAGTGGTAGTTAAAAGTAAACAATCCTCTGAGAAGAATATAATCTTTTGGGAGAGGTGAAAGTTTAGTGATATATAGACAGCTTAAAAACATATTATGATAGAAGTATGCAAAAGAGTTATTACATGGTAGGGGAGAACAACAAGTTCTTGATGAGTGTCTGATTTAGCTCCAATTTATTTAGGAGGATGGAGAACTCCTAAACAAAACATTAAAACACACACACACAAAATAAAATAAAATAGCTTGAGGAGGTGCAGGAAAACAAATACTAGGGTTGAAATCTTGGCAAGTGAACACACATGTTATGTCACAGAAAAGTGTGAAGAAGAAATGGTTTCTGGAGTTAGAAGAGTCTTGTCTTGTAAAATATGGACTCCAATCTTTTAACGAAGCAGAAAAATTTGCACATTCTATGGACCAATAGTGATCTTTGGCATCAGCCTTGCAGGAAAAACCATGGCAGTGGTGGGAACCCGCTTGCTGTGTCACGGTTTCCATGGAACAGCACAAGGTGTAACAAGATTCTTACAACCCACTAACTTCTACACTCTTCTAATACACCAAGAAGAAAATAAAACCACTGAGAAAAATATCCAGAATGTATTTCTTATAAAATTTAATTCTAACATAGACACTGAACGGTTTGGATTTACAGACAGAACTTTAAAAAAAAAAAATGTTTTCCTGCGTTTGAAAGTCAAGAGTCTGGAACGGAAAGAAGAATAAGGGAAGTGAAACACTGACACAAATAATGGTAAAGAACATTTTTATGCCATTGCTTATGATAAGAAACACATGGGTCTGTCAAGAGGAGGAAACATCTTATTATAGCATACGTGTCTGTAAGATTATCTCAATTTGGTGAAGAGGATTAAATTAAAATTGGAGAGGGTTTTGACATAACAAAAGACAGAGAGAGTGAGAGAGAGAGAGAGAGAGGAGGTGCTAAATATTTCTTAGGAGGAAAATAATTAGAAACTGTTATCAGGCCTCAGATTTCTATGTCCCAATTCCCAAAATAAAATCATTTACCAAAGAAGAAAAACATTTCAGAAAAATGCTACCACCTGGCTGTCCACCAGGATTGTCCCTGCTTGCAGCTTCCACTGCTGCCTACCGCAGGTGGGATCCCACTGTCTATGGCTACCAAAATGGGCCAGGTGTGAATTCTTCTCTCCATGCCCTTTTTTGGAGGGTCTAATTTAGATTTCTACCCACATCCCCTGGAACTATGCTGAGGTTAGTTTCGTTTCTTAGTCCTACCTTTACCTTAATTCAACATTTTACCTTTCTCGGGCAACTTATGTCTTGGCAAGCCTTGAGCTGAATCATTCTTAGGTTTACAATTCAAGCACGTGAGGTACTGTATATCTTAATGAAAACTTTAGGGGAGTTCTTAACTATTAAGATCATACCTGTGATTTTGAGTTCTGTGTTGAAAACATGAATATAATTAATTTAAGACTGAGGCTACCAGATGTCTTTTTCTATGGGGTCAGTCCCCGATAAACTGCCTGTGGTAACATATAGGGAACATTCCAGAGATGTTTCTTGGTTCTCCCTAGCTGGTGAAGAGAGAAGTCCTCCATTCTGAGAAGAAAAGAGTGTAGGAACTGGTGGTGACAGTGCAGGAAGAGGAGGAGGAGGAGAGAAGAAAGAGGAGGGAGAGTTGCGTAACTTTCTCCACCCCCACCCTGCTGCTCTAGAGCTGAGCACACATCTCAGTCTGGATCTGTCGAGTCAAATTCTCCTCTGGTTCTCCAGTTCGTCTCTTCTCCACCCCATCAAACTGCAGTTTTCCAACAGAACTGTTAGTTTGTTGAGATCAGATGTGTCTTTTTAAGAAAAGTAGTAGATTTGGGAAGATATTTTGAATATTTTGTGGATTCATAAAGACATTTGTGCTCTAACCCAGAGACAAGAGACCACATTTCATCAGTGCTATAGTCGAAATGTGCAGGGTGGGGTAGGAGTAGGTTTACAATTATTTGTATGGAAAATAATACAGTAACTAATAAATAACTGTACAAGAGTAAAACTCTGTGTTTTGCACACTCACAATTGTAAATCTACTTTTGTCCCACCCTGTATGTGAAAACAAAGTTAACTAAAAATTATTTTATTAATATTTTAAATAATTTTAGAAACTATAGTTTGCTCTGTTAAAATACAAAGAGGCCAGTATAACAGAATGGAAAATATTTTAGCTTTCTCATATTTTACCAAGTAAAAGTATTTTGTGTTCAGCAAACAAAAGGTTTAAAAGATTAAATCTATATTTTATTTATAAGACATGAGTGTAGAAGATGCTATGAAATTGTGCATTTATGTGTTTTTACAATGACTTGAGTTAGAGTACACTAATAGTAATATTCACGTTTATGAAATCTAATATTTTGTTTGCATATTTACTTTTTCTTTCTTTTGTTGCAACATAGAGACATGGGTGAATCTGTTGATTATGGAAGTTTGAATGGACTTTCTTTTCCAGCTAAGCCGTCTAATAGATTTCTAGAAATCCAAGGTCTTAATGCCAAAGTCTCTGAAGGTCTTAAGGTCTTAACTAAGTTTTAAAATTTAATTTTAAAGGAGAGCAGATAAGACTTCCGGTCAAGATGGAGGCAGAGATAAACATGGCTTCTCTCACAACCACAGGAAGAATTACAACTAGACTTCAAAACAAAAAACACCCGGAACCCTCAGAAAGTAGAGCTGTACGGAAGTTTGACAACCAAGGATTTAAAGAAGCCACATTCATTGGACAGGTAGGAAGGGCAGAGACTCGGAGATGGGCAGGGGGACATGGAGATGACATGTTGCATAGAGAGGCTGTGGCAGGGGCGGCAGAAAGGGCACGCTGACGGATAAAAATTGGAAGGGACACCTTGGGAGTGAGTGATCCATGTCCCAGGCCAGACCTCACAGCCCAGGTTTCCAGAGCCAGGAAGATAAATCCCCATAACTTCTGGCTGTAAAAACCAGTAGGAGTTGAGATGGCAGAAGAAACTGCCAGATTTTCAGGAGACTCCACTTAAAGGGCCTGTGCAGACCTAGAATTATGCAATTTACGGGTGCCTTTTTTAAGACAGGGAGTCAAAGATCTACCTAATACACAGAAACAAACACAGGGAGGCTGGAAAATTGAGGAGACAAAGAAATGTGGTCCCAATGAAAGAACAGAACGAAACCCCAGAAAAAGAACTAAATGAAATGGAGATAACCAACCTATCAGATGTAGAGTTCAAACTGCTCGTAATCATAATGCTCAAAGTGCTCATTGAGTATGGCAAAAACACAAAGAAAGAAATGACGGCTACACTAAGTGAAATAAAGAAAAATCTACGAGGAAAAAATGGTGAAGAGGAGGAAGCCAATAATCAAATCAATGATTTAGAACATAAGGAAGGAAAAAACATTCAATCAGGACAGCAGAAAGGAAAAAGAATTTTAAAAAATGAGGATAGGCTTAGGAATCTCTGGGACAACTTTAAATGTACCAACATCCAAATTATAGGGGTACTAGAAGGAGAAGAGGAAAATTGAGAAATTGAAGACTTATTTGAAAAAATAAAGAAAACTTCCCTAACTTGGTGAAGGAAATAGATGTACAAGTCCAGGAAGCACAGAGTCCCAAACAAGTTGGACCCAGAGAAGGCCACACCAAGACACATCACAATTAAAATGTCAAAGGTTAAAGAGAAAGAGAGAATCTTAAAAGCAGCAAGAGAAAAGCCGAAAGCTATGTACAAAGGAGTTCCCATAAGACTGACAGCCTGATTTCTCAAAAGAAACTTTGCAGGCTAGAAAGGGCTGAAAAAGAAGTATTGAAAGTGATGAAAAGTAAGGACTTACAACCTAAATTACTCTATCCAGCAAAGCTATCGTTCACAATGGAAGGGCAGATAAAGTGCTTCCCAGACAAGGTAAAGCTAAAAGAGTTCATCATAACCAAGCCCTTACTATATGAAATGTTAAAGGGACTTATTTAAAAAAAGATGAAGATCAAAACTATGAACATTAAAATGGCAACAAATGTACAACTATCAAAAACTGAATTTAAAAAAAATAAAATAGGCAAACAACCAGAACAGGAACGAAATCATAGATATAGAGATCATTTGGAGGGTTATCAGCCAGGAAAGGGAAGGAGGAGAATGAGGGAAAATGTGCAGTGATTAAGAAGCATGATTGATAGGCACAAAATAGGCGGGGAGATATTAAGAATAGTATATCAAAAGGAGAAGCCAAAGCACTTACATGCATTACCCATGAATAAGAACTAAGGGGGGATTTCTGGAGGGAATGGGTATACCAGGCAGAAAGGGGGCAAAAGGCAATACATTGGGAAAACTGTAACAGCATAATTAATAAAATATGTTTAAACAAATAAAAGAGAGCATGTAAAAGGACTAGTATTAAACCTAAGATTAATGTACAAAAGATTACTAAATTAAATGTATCCATGAGCATATATGTCATTTCAAAAAGGTAAGTGAAACCTGATTCTCTAATCAAAAGAGATCATTCTGTCAAAGATGTGGCAAAATGAAACAGGATCTGCCAAGAGATGTAAGAAAGTTTAAGACAGCTTTGTTTTCAAGCTTTAATAGGCATAAGAATCAGCTGAGGATCTTATGAAAATGCAGTCTGTTTCAGTAGGGCTGGATGGAGTCTTAAATCCCTCCCTCCCTCCCTCCCTTCCTGTTGGCAGGGCCAGCTGATACTTTTTCAGGGGATGCCTATATCCTTGGCCCTTGCACCACACTTCCTACTATAGATGAGTTCCATGAATCCACTTTCTGTTCCTTTGTCTACCTTCTCTCCAGCAGTTGGCCTAGCTTTTAATCTAGGCAGGTCAGAGTGAAATGTGATACTAAAAGGATAAGCTAAAGGATAGTTTTTATAAAACTTTGCTGTAGATAAATCAACTAAAAAAAGTCAAATGCTCTTTCATATACTTTATCTTGCCAAGATAGCTCATGAGCTACAACAGAAATTGTAAGATCATTGGTAACGTATCTGGTTTTCTTGATAAAGATAGGAGAGTCAAACTTCCACCAAACTACGTTTATTATCATTAATGTGTCGCTTAGGAATTTGAAAACAAGGGAAATTACTACTTGGATGAGGAAAAATAAAGTACATAAAATATAAATGAGTCAATACTATTGTATCGATTTCTTTCTGGCTAATCAAACTGAATGTACACATTTCTTCTGATAATTAGTGGCTTCTCATTCCCTGTAAATGTGTGAGTTCGTTGATGACGAGAATTGTGCCTCATGCTCACCCTGCTCATTGTCCAGGGTCCTCAGAGTTCTGGGCACAGAGTACCACTTGGACACCTTGATCCCATGCAGCTTTTACTGCTCTGAGCCACACTTTCCATTGCTTTGCAACCAAATGCCCAAGTTTAAGGCCAATCCTGCACTTAAAGCTGCGGTACAGGGTGTACATGTATGTGGTTCTGGTTTTCACTTCCTGAAGGTCATTTGTTTACTTTTGCTTAGAGCCTTGTCTGGTATTTGAAAAGCACTGTTGTAGAATTCTCTGGAAACAAATTGTCACTTTTAGGATTGTAAACCTTTGCTAGTTAACTTGTGAAAGTTACAGTTAGGGTAACTGAGTTTACGGGATGAGTTTATTACATTATTCTCTTTTTTTGTGTACATTTGAAAATGTATATAATCAAAATCTAAAAAAAATAGGAAAACATAACAAGGGAAAATTCTGCTTTCAAGGTCAAGCATGTACAAGAAGAGAAAAACTAAAATGGATACACAGTCATGCATGTATAGTTCCATGAATAAAGTAAGGCATGTGTCTATAATTTGATAAAACTCTAAGTTCAAAATCTTACAAAAGTATTTATTGAATATTTATTTCTACAGGCTAAAATGTATGAAATTTTTAGTCTTATCATTCTCCCAATGTATTCAAATGGATAAAAATAGTCCAATTCAAACAGATACTTTAAAAGGCTACAATGCCTAGTGAAGTTTCCCTAATTATCAGGGTAGAAAACAAGTTTTCACGTTTAGCTGTTATATGGGCCCATGTATTGTTCTGGCAGTACTCAGGTATTGAACTTGATCTATCGTCTCAAATATCCACCATCAAGAAACACTGCATGAGGGTCTCGACTGATTCATGCAAATCTAATACCTTTTAGTGAAACAGTTCCAAGTAAACAGTTCAGTCAACATTTTTTCCACTCCGTATCCAGGTTAAGTAGTGTGTCTGATCTGCCTCGAGTTGGGGAGATGGACTTGTAGGAAAGATGCATGGCTCAGCACCCCTGCCCCCAACTGCCGCACACCTGTGGGATTGGGTGGTCGGCATGAGGGTACGCGGAGCAGCTGATCAGCTGATGAGCTTTCCGTGCACGTGTGAGCACACGTGGCCCGTGAGGCCTAGGCGGGCACTTGGAGCTGCTGCCCAAGTATTCAGAAGTGCAAGGAAATGCAACATTAAATAGCAAATGAATATGCTCTGAGAGGGAGACTCATCAGCGAAGGTAAGGTTTTATATCTTAGTAACTAACTGTAATGAAACTTTTTACCAGCTTTTTGAACCACAGACCCTTATTTTCATTTTGCACTGGGCCCTGAAGATTATTTAGCTGGTTGTGTGTGTCAAGATGTGCGTTAAGTTGCTGGAAAGGTTAGATGAGGTAAGGTATAGTAAGCATTTAGCAAAGGGTCTGGTAACATAGTAGGTTCTTAGGAAGTAAATTGTGGGCCCTCAAAAATACAAAAAAGATTAGGAGAGAAATTCTGGAAGGGACAATGAATTGTACCAGAATCATCAGTAAAGAATCCTTCCAATTTGCTTCCCATTCTCCGTCTCTTCAGTATTGGTGGCTATTTCTAGATCATTGAACTAGAATGTCTGAGGTCCTAGAATGTTTCTAGGAACACTTCTTGCTTCTTTGATGTTAGAGATTTTTTCTGAGGATTCATTAATCAAGTTTTCAGTATCGTTATTTAGCACGTGGTATGCAATGCAAGAGGCTATTTCTAGGAGTAGTCTAACAAGAATAATTGGTTGAACAAATTATTTGCAGTGCTGCATCCAATAGTTACCTGAACAGTATTAAAATACAGGTTAAAAAGGTAGCTCATGGAAACTTAGAGCTGGAAAGTGGCATAGTGAACCTTTGCATCAGCCCCAATTTTCCTAGGTACATTTGTTGGGTGTGTGTGTATGTGTTTGTGTGTGTTTGTGTGTGTTTGAACTTCAAAGTAAAGCATGGCAAAAGTTGGATGAAACTGTGAAAAATTAGTCTCTCAGCAGAGAGAAGAAAAAGTCTTAGCATCTGGGAAGGGAAAATGCCTAGTCTGTTTTTGTGTATTAAGAAAATAAGTTTAAAACGAGTTTACATAGCTTGTAAAGAAACATTTTCCAGAAAATTAAGTCTCTGTTTTCTCTTACCTCATTTTTACCTTGGCCACTAATCCATGAGCAGTAAAACTCAAAAATCTTTTAGAGTATTACGGCCAATAAAATAATTCATGAATGTAATGTGTTTGGTCTGGGGAAATCTATTTTTATCCATTACATGGTACATGGATTACACTGTACTTTCTTCCAAGTAACTTTTGGAAGATATCTGGCCGAATAATTCAATATGACTAGCAGTTATTTTCTGGAGACTGCTATTGTTTTGACATGGAGAGCATTGAAAACATATGGGCTTTCATGTCTCTTGCCTTGTGTTTTCCTTGAAAATGTTTATATTTGCTTGTGGTAAAATGCATTAAGTTTCATAATCCTGAACAACCTTCTGCTACACAGATTCACTTTCAAGCAGTGCAACTAAGGAAACAGAAGTTTTTACAAAAAAGATGAGATTTTCTTATATAGTGATGCATTTTCTGTTAACACAGGTGCTAATTTTGATCTTTTGTTTTCCTAATGTTCAAATTCCAAACCAACTGCTAGGATAAATTATCTTTATACCACCCCTCCAATAGCCCAGAACTTATATAAGTTTAGCCAGGGTTTGTCAGCCTGCTCACAATGTGGTTTCTACAGTGTTCATTGACCCTTGTGATTACGATGGTAAACGTTTCCTGTGCATGTGGGGAAATGAAATGATTCGAATGAAAGGTTTTTGTTTTTTTCTTTTTTTTTTTTGTCACAGGCTGGCTATAAAAAGAGCTTTTCTTCATACATCATGATAAATCTACTGTATATCCAGAGTCAGTACTCTATCTTTCTCCTTAGCATTTGCCATATTTCAATCAGGAAGTAACAGTTCTGCTGTATTTGTCAACAATGAAAATCCCATGCAAATTTTGAAGACATCTAGATGTACATATTTCAAACAGGGAGATTATTTTCAGGTATATTTAAATCAAATCTCCATTAGAGACTGCATGCTAGTCAAACTGTATAATTTATTTATTTTGTTAGATGCATTATAAGTTAATAGAATATACACCATAAAATCATTTGCATGCTTTTACTTCCCTGGCCTAATTTCAGTTGATGACAAGTTCAGCTTAAAACTGTGCTTGGTGCTAATTTTGGAGTAGTTGCATCGTTCTGGTGATGGACTTCATACCAAACTAGAAATCTGAGGCCGTTACAAGACTCCAGAACCTTACTGAAGTCCATGTGGAAAGTATGCAACTTTTCTTTTCAAAGCCCATTGCTGTATTTACATAGTGAAATATTCCTGTTAGGTTTTAATTTCTTAGTTTATTAGCATTGTCTGTTTTAGAGAACTTCAGCATACCGAAGAAAGATTTTAAGGGATGGTCTCTGCCCCAAATTTATGGCAACAACAATTAAAATATCAGTGTAATTATAATGTTTAAATGCTTATTTTATAATAAATGTAGTTTTCCAAAGCACACAATCTTCCAATACTTTGGACCAATTTTCAAAGAAAAATCATTTCATCTTTATTTGAGGTATGTTAGTTAAAGAAAAGCAAAACAGCTTGACTCAAAGCACTTTGGAATTTATTCAAGATTCAAATTGTTAAGAGTGATTCAATCTGTTCACTGTCTTGGGTTTTTCAGAGATTATCCACCTGTAATAAATTGAAAAAACAGCAAAGCCTGCATTGTTAGAACCTTTTCCAGTTGCTCCGTTAAGTACTTGCTGGAGATCATTTTCCCTGAAAAAGAAGGCATGACGTGCACTGTTTGTTCTTTTTGTTTTAGGAAGATAATAATAGCAACAAAGACACAATCATCTTGAAAAATGTACAAATATTCCCATATGGATAGCACATGAATTCTCAAGGTTAAGGCACTTCGAAAGGGATTTTGACTTTGTGGAAGCTACATGGGCAGGGAGATGGGAGAATCAGGCCAATACTTACTAGTGTGGTTAAACCGTTCTTGCCCAGGTTCTGACTGAACAGGTTCAGTCACTCAGGACCTGGTTGGGGTGAGGTAATGACTATAGAAGCCACAGGAGCAAAAGCATCCAAGGTGCTTCCAGGTGGTTTAGTTTGATTAGTGTTAAAATTGAAGGACTCTGTTCTTGAAAGGAGTATGTAGCAGCATCAGGATTTTCAGATTCTTCTCTTAAACTTCTGACAAGTGCTGTGGTGACCCCAGCTGAGAGTAAATCTGATTATCCAGTTTCACTGTGAACATTTTATTCAAGGAAGAAATACTAGATTATGAAAAGTACACACCATAAATTTGTCAGAAATAACAGGCTTCTGTCTTGTAAATTCTTGATATTCTGGATGCACTTCTTTCTATGATCTGAATTGCCTGAAATCTATTTGGTGTGATTTGTAATCTCTCCAAGGGCTCCTTGGCCATCACACGTTAAGTAAAATGATTCATTTTTTGAACATATTTTTGTTTTAACAGTCAGATCTAGCCAGGAGAGCAGATTTCTGAGTCTGATATTCAGTGGTTTTAGTTTCAAAATTTACAGATTAAAAATATTTTTGTAGTGAAAGCTACAAAGAACAGAGTCAAAATTTGACAAATTTAGGTCAAATATGTCAAAGTACACTCTTAACTTCTCACCTTTGAAATTATTAAAATTTTTATTATGAAAGTATTGTTGAGAATCTGTTCTTTTTTTCTTACTGTGAATTGCTTTCCTGTATGTCAGGATGAACAGAATTCAGTCACGGAAGAACAATCAATATATCTTTTGGGGAAAAGCATTTCTGATTATTTCATTTTGTTTTAGTTAGTAAACCTTTTCCACCTGAATGTAGCTATGTACGAGGATGTTGGAGGCTGACCCCATAATCTGTGCCATCTTCCCTCTAACAGGTTTGATCAAGAACTGCAACTGAGCCAGAAAAACAGGTTATATTGTATCCTAATTTGAGGATGTTTGAGTTTTATTTTGCAGAACCTTTGCACCACTCTCTCTAGGTTGAATGAGCAAATTTGACAAACAGCAAAATCCAGGTAGATGCTGGACTCTCCAGAGGAACTAGGAGGAGGCTAAGGGCCTAAACTGGCTATGTACTAGGGGCAGCTAAAGAGGTCCCTTGTGATTCTCTTGGCTAGTTAGAAATATTTCAAAAATCATTACTTTGTTCTTAGGAAGCAATCTCCAGGCTTATGTTGATGAGAAGCCTTGGAAAATTGCCTTTACCTGATGGCTCCCTTTAATAGGTTTCATTCTGGAACCTAGTACTGGGGGAAATTAGCAAAAATTAAGGTCTTCTGTGAAGGCAGATGAAACTTGTTTTTTATTCATCCCAAACGTACAATTTAAAGGAGTATAAAAAAGAATGGAACATTAACACAAAATATATGTTGCAGAATCCATTTCTATACAGTTATTAATTGCTAGACTTGGAAAGTTCTCAGTGCTAAAAATCAGGCTGTTCACTTTCTTTTTCTAATGCTTTAAGAAAATAGGACTAGGTCCTTGCTGGTGTGGCTTAGTAGGCTGGAGTGTTGTCCTATATATTAAAATGTTGGGGGTTCGGTTCCCAGTCAGGGCACATGCCTAGGTTGTAGGTTAAGTCCCTGGTTGGGGCATGTATGGGAGGCAACCAGTTGATGTTTCTCTTACATCGATGTTTCTTTCTCCCTCTTTCTATCCCTTCCTCTCTTTGTAAATCAATAAACACATTAAAATTTATTTTAAAAAAGAAAGAAAACAGGACTGGACTGATTTAGTGACCTACTTGCCAGAGCCTATTTATGCGACAAGGTGTACAAGCGGCTACGTGGTAAACTGAGACTTAAATTCTTACCTCCCTGTCTAACAACCAATTCTTTTCAAAGGTGGTTTCTTATAGGAGACCATTCTGCGTGGCATGGTCCCAGCTCCAAGTGGAAAGCAAGGTCCAATGCACAGGACCCACGCCCACGGATAGGTTCTCCCGTGGGGAATCAGGCCTGCATTGTACCTAGACTGCTATGAGACTCGCTTTTGCTAAAACTCCCTCACCCTGAATTGAGGCAGCAAACATGACTGCAGAGTAACTTCCTAAAATCCATGCTAAACCTTCCAAGGATGAGTGTAACCAGTTCAACCACTTTTCCCTTTTCATTTGCTAATATCCTTCTTGTGTGATGTGATTAGCAGCATGGCTCCTTTGTTTTCTGTAAACGGTAACTGCCAAAAGTGAACCTGTGCATAGTAAATGAGGACCATCATGTAAGGTGCTGAGAAAAGAAATAAAGGCTTGTCATGGTGGAAGCTGAGGCTTTTTCTCCCCTCGAGAGAAAAGCCATGCTGTCTTTTTTCCTCCACAGGACTCTAGTCTGTGTGAATTTGTTGTGCCTCATCCACAATGTGGCGGGCCCCACCAGCCAGGGTTTGCATCAGTTTCTTTGTAATAGGCCCTATAGGGAGGCCTGCCCACAGCCTGCGGATATTCCTCACACCTGATGCACGGCATTGCGTGAATCCCTAAGTTAACACGCAAAATGCTTATTTAAATAATCTTTTCAAGTTTCAGTAAAGTTTTCTTTCTCACTAAGTGAACAACTTTTATTCTGATCTCAGTACAAGTGAAAATTATTCATTAGTTGATTTTACTTGCTTCTGTATGAGATGTTGGTGTCATTCTAAGGCACCAAGTCACTGCTGAATTGAACATTCCAGTCTTACAACCAACCAGTGCTCTCATTGGTTTCTTTACTTCTATTTGTAGCTCTAGGGTTAAATATGTTGGAGAAAAGAGGTTGCAAATGGATTTTTTTTTTCAATCAAGAGAGACATGCTGAGATGTAAGTGCTGACACTTCACTAGGCTTATTTACTAGCCAATTTTCTCTTTTGTCTGTATCATTGACTTTTGTGAGAGGTTGAAAATGCAAATGTTAAATTTACTAATGCCAGGAGTCTATGGAATCTCTAAATTAATTTACCTAGCAAAAGACCTTGTGTCAGAATGCTTTTAATTTCATGCAGTACTACACAAAACACGAACTCCCTATCTATCTGTCTGCCTGACAGTTTATCCTCCCGTTCATCCAGACTTTAGCAATTGCAGTAAGTGTATCAGTCTTTTATATAGAAACAGAACTAAGTCAATAGGCCAGAAGGGAGAGGCCATCTGGAAGTTTAAGGGTAGGTGTGTTATGTCCCTGGGCCTTTTGGTCCAAAATTCCACATCCAGTGACTGTCTTGAATCCAGAACCACTAAAAGGTAGGTTTAGCCATCGCTGTGTTCCTTGTTACTTTTGAGCAGCATTTGTGTCACATGTTCTCTTTCTACAGTCTTGTGTTTAGTTATTTCTTTCATTCTCGCAGCTTCCATGAGCTTTTACATGTAGTTAATTCTTAGTTCAAATACATAGCAGTTCTTGACTGAGCATGACTGTGTATTACATATTTCCTCGGTTAGGCTTCTCAGGGAAAGTAGGATCTAATGGTACCCTCATTTTTCAGATGTGGAATCTGAGCTCTCTCTAATTCCAAAGCCCATGCTTTTTTTATCCTTAGCCAAGGATATGTTTATTGATATTAGAGAGAGAGAAACAAACACCATGTGAGAAAGAAACATCCATCAGTTGCCTCCCATATACTCCCTGACCAGGGGTTGAACCCACAAACCTAGGCATGTGCCCTGACTGGGAATTGAACCTGCGACTTTTTGGTGTATGGGACAATGCTGCAACCAACTGAGCCACCCGGCCAGGGCCCAAAGCCCATGCTTTTAACTGCTGTGCTCTATTGACCTTTAGGAATGGCTCTACCTACTTATGTAATATTTCTCCACCAGGCTGCCCAGCAGGCAGCACAAACTCAGCATGCCCCAAAGAAAGTGATAACCTTCCCTGGGAAAATCAGCAAAATCTCCAGACTTCACTCACTTCTATTTCTGTTAGTGAACCACCTTTCTACCCTGGTCTGAGATCTTGTTGTCAATTTTAATTGCTTATCTTTTCTTCCAATAAATAATTTGCCTGATTCTATCTCTGCAGTATCTCTGACATGTGACTTTTTCTCTTCATTGCCACTCATGCCACTGAATTCCAACCCTATTTACCTCTTACCTGAATGATGAATTGCCCATCTAAATGCTCTTTCTACCTCTATTTTCCCCTTGCAATTAATTTTATATTCCTATCCTAGATATAGCTTCATAAGCACACTGCCAAACAGCCACTTAAATCCTCAAAATATTTCAAAGCGTTGTCACTGGCTAACAAAGGAATACCAGATGCTTTCAGCTGATCTTCATTGTTTTCTGATTTGTGTGTGTGTGTGTGTGTGTGCGCGCGCGTGCGCGCACGTATGTGTTTGGTAGATGTCAAAAACCTACAGGCACTAGATACCAAGAAGATAATGTGAAGCAAGGTTTAGAACAACTATTGTCTTTACTATAAAACAATAGCATTGATAATAGTGATGACTAGCCTTGTCATAATAAGAAATGGGAGCTGACATTTGCACAGGCAACATGAAGTGCTAGGTCTGTGGCCCTGTCGGGTAGAGTTTATGCCCTGTCCAGAGGCCCCCTTCTGGCCCTCTCCACTGATTACATAGGTGGGAGTGCAGGCCCAGCATTCATTGCTAATCAGAGACTTGGATTTTTCAAGAGAAGTTGAACCCTTAGATTTTTATGTGTGGTCTCCCAATACTGAAATACTGGTAGCTAATTCAGATCTCTCTCTCCCTTCTTCCCTCCCTCCCTTCTCTCCCTCTATCTCCCTCCTACCCTCCCTCCCTCTCTCCCTTTTCCTCTTGTGACCTCCACGGTCTGGCCTCTCTGTTGCTGTTCTTATAGTCTTAATCTGTCTCCAGGAAAGCCTTCTTTACATTCAGTCTATTGAAATCTTGCACTCTACTTTAAATTCTGTCCTCACAGAGTTTCTCCTGATCCTTTTACCCAGGCGTCTGACTTTTTTGCAGCCTTTGAGTCATCTCTTTTGTGGTCTATTCTTTAATATTAGTTGAATACTTAGCTGGCCTTGAATATTAGCTGTTTATACTTACACATTCCTTCCTGACTATAAGATGCCTGAGGTGAGACCATCTCTAAAACCACAGTCTTTGCAAAAAACACCTAAACATAGCCGAAGTGCTGTAAATCTGATTTTGAACTTGCCAAGGGAGGGGAGGCGGATCTCTGTATTGGGGTACTTTTGTTTCGGTTTAGAAGTTGCAGCCCATCTGCTTCTTATCAAGAGAAGGCGGGTCCATCAGTCCTCTTCTTCCTCTCATAGCCCAGATGCCATCTCCACCATGCCTGTGTGTACTTGCTTGTGTGGAGCAGAACATGCCATGGAATCTGCTCGTGTTGAGGAGGAAGTGCGCCACTGTTCCAGAAAATCGTCTGTTACATGGAAAGTTGATCAGGAAGAGGCAACAGATTTGCTCGTTCATGTTCTCATCTAGAGCTTTTTTCATTCCTTTTTCAGACACCATGTAGTACCACTCAATTTTCAGAGTCAATATTCTGAGCTTGAACTTTCTTTATTTATACTGTATGGCATTCTGAACTGTTCTACTGATCCAATAACAGGCTGATAACCAGGCAGGCTTCAACCTAGCAAATAAATGACCACAGAGACACTGGGAAGTTAGTCATGCATATTGAAAAGCACTGATCCCAAGAACATTTTTATTGATGAATGATAAAGGCTTTGACATATCTATGCCACCATATTGCAATTTAAAAATAAACCTGCTACAATAGTTCGACCCTCCACTTTCAGATGAAAAAAAGACCTTGTAGAAAGTGGTATTCCTTTATTATCATGCTTAGGAGTACCCTAATGCTTGTGCTGCTGACTAACCAGCTTGTAGTTATAGTTTAAGAAACTTTATTAATTCCAGGACATGCCTTCTACTACAGGATAGGCCAAATAAAGGTTTACAGTTGTGAGTATGCAAAAGAAACACTGAGTTCATTTTGTATTATTGTTGATTAATTATTGTATTATTTTCCATTCCAATAACCATAAACCTACTTTTGCTTCACCCTGTATATTCTAGTGAGCAGAGTTTTAATTGTGTTTATATCTAGCATAGTAAATATCAAGGGACTATGAAAGTGCTTAGCATTATAATAATCATTTAAAGATTCAAGGAAATCTAAAAGAAAAACACTCATTTCCCAACCCCCTACTATGTAATTGCTGATTTGATTTCTTGTTTCCTTGTAGTATTTCTCTAAATCTGCCAATAGCTTTTACCTAGTATAAATCATATTTTATGAAAACTTTTGCTGAACTTCTATTTCATCTTATGTTGCATATTTATTTCTTAACCTGAAAAAAAAGATCCTCTGATATTCTAGTAGATTGTTGCATCTTTTAATGGAGAGTGATCTAGAGATATGATAGAACCTAAATATGTATATTCTGAGGTATTTAGTTTTTTTGGGGGGGTCAAGAGAAAAACCATAAAATTATAAAGCAACAATGATTTCCCCAACCACAAATATGAGCTCTTATTTCTATGGGTTACTATTCAGCAATGCCAGACATGCAATCTGGGAAGAGTATGCAAAATAGAGATTCATATAGTAATTGAAGAAAACTGTAAGACAGATGCTGACCAGTATCCATCATTAAATGGGTTTAACTTGTATTTATGAAAAATTTGACTGCTCTTAAAAAAAATTGGCACTGGTGCCTTATCAGCCAGTCATGAGTCACATGTGGTCTCGGAGGTTTCCTGAGGGAACACTGGGAATTCTCTAAAGTGGAGATGCAGACAGGGCCATTCCCCTAGCTGTTAGCTTTCACTGTCTTGCACAGAACTACAGTTTTGTGCCTTCAGTGAAATAGGCTTATGGATTATATTTTTATGTAAAAAAACCAACCCTCACAAAATGGACAAATGACTTATAAAGATTTCAGGAAAGAAGCAGAGCATTAAAAATAACACTGATAATACAAGCCAAGCAAATTTTAACAAACATAAAACTTCCTTTGCACAATTAGTTGACAATAAGAAATAAGTATCATGATTTATTTTGATATATTATTGAACAGCATTTTATATTCTCAGTAATTCCATTCTACACTGTTTTTATTTTTTAATACATTTTATTGACTATGCTATTACAGTTGTCCCATTTTTTCCTCCCCTTTATCCTCCTCTGCCATGCTCTCCTCTGTTTTTAAAGGCTACTCCAACCTCTCCATCTTCAGTGTGATGTGAGGCAGGGCAGAATACCTGTGCTTGTGGCCAGGGCAGCTTGTGGCCAGGAGCAGGAGGCTGTGAGCAGTGAGCCTGGGGACCTGAGCGGTGGATGGGATGAGACAGCTGCCCTAGGGATCTTGGAACTGACACTGGAGGATCTACGTGTTGAGGGGACTCAGTGCAGCCAACATGGGTGATATTTCTGGGCATTAGAGAGGTGCTCATCTCTGCTAACCCTTCTCTCCTGCCTTGGTACTTTATAACTCTCTCCATCCCAGTCCCAATGAATAAAGAATAGAGGGAAGGAGAATGTGAGAAACTATGAAGTGACAGAGCAGACTGCAGCCACCTGGTGGAATTTGGGGGCTTAAAACAGAAATTACTGTCATTTATAGAAAATAGACTTCTTCTGTAGCCTGAAAATTACACCAGGCCCGCTATGCAGAGAGCGGTTTCAGTTCCTCTTTGTTTATTTTCCTGTTTTTAGACAAGTGGTTCCCAAACCTGTGTACACATTGGTGTCACCTGGGGAGCTTAAAAAACTACCCATGCTCATGCCCCCATCCTAGAGACTGTCATTTAAATTGATCCAGAGTGTGGCCTGTTCTTTGCAATGTTAACAAAATATCCTAGGTGTTAGTTTTGTGCAGACATTGGTTGGCTCTTACACAAGAACACTTGGATTTGGTAATGTGCTTGTGGATTCTCAAAGTCCAGATTGCTAAAAGCATTACAGCACTGTGCTTCTCTTATCACAGCACACACCACTCTGCAAGCCTGTTCTCCATGTCCTTGGCTGCATTCCCCCAAAGGACTGTAAGCTACATGAAGGGCAGGGCCTTGCCATTCTTGTTCAACAAAACTCTCTAGCATCCAGCAGAGTATGGAGCATGTGGAAGATACACAATAAATATTGCATGATTGAATGACATATAAGCCTTTGCCTTTGTTTCCTATTCATTATACCCTACTCTCAGTTCCTCTTGAGTGAGAAAATGCTCTGGCTAAAAACGGATGAGTCATGAAGCATGGCTACAGAGCAGCCATGTGAGGAAGCAGATGCACATGTGCCCCTCAGCAGAACTTCCTGACATCAGTAATTTAGAAATTAGGTTATGATCAAACGCCAAGTCTGTTGTCATAGTCTTCTTAAAGCTCTGGGGAAAGGACATTTATGCGCTTTCATTTATGGAGTTAGTGAAGATCATACTTCATAGAGTGAATAATTAGCTACATAATTATAAACAGATTTTGTAGATTGGTTCAAACTTATGGTTTTTATTTTATTTTTATATTGGTCTGTCCATGATATTTCATTGACATTTACTACACCTCTAAATTATATATTCTTTGTTCAATGGCCAGGATTTTGATTGATCACAGTAGCAATTTTAAAATTTACACTTCAAATTATTGAGTGCAATGCATAATGTGCCTAAAGCTGTGCTTTTCTGTAATAGTTTAATCTAAATGTAGGTAGTAATAATTAGAAGATTAATGAATTTCAAAAGCTTCTTCTCCCTGAGTCTTTAAAAACCATTTTGCATCACATATTTTCCCTCCAATTGTATCTACAAATGGAAATACACATTTATATTTTAAAATTTGGACTTCATTACACTCTACCTGATTAGTACCTACCACTAGGCACCTGGAACACATGGTATGTGCAGAAGCTGATTATCGGCAAAATAAAGGTGATTGACAAGAAGAAAGAGAAGCTAGCTCTTCACTCCCTAATATGTAAATAATAAGTTGGTTTAAATTCTGCCCCCTTCAAAAGAAGCAAACAGGCTTCTCTAGTTGATGCATTAAGATAAATCTGTTATTTATGCTGTCTCATTGATTGTCCCAGTCACTTGGTGATTCTTTGAAGGCACCATCAATAGTGCCTATTAGCCTGTTAAGTAGATATCACCATAGTAGATTTTGCAAAACATAAAAGGAAATACTCTTCTATTTTGTAAACTGTTATCTTTTGACATTTGCTGTGAAAGAAGTAGTAATGACATGTGGAGTGATTCTCATGAGATACTAAGTACAACACAAAATAGAAGAAGCAAAAGTCATAAAAGCAAATAACCAGTCATCACTGATTTTTTTTAAAGGAGTTGCCATCTTTTCTGGACCCCACATGCCTGGAATTGGATTAATCATAATTCTTGGTCCAAGATACACTATCATCATTTGAATAAGCATGGCCCTCTTTTATTTATTTGTCTTAATAATATAAAGATGCTCAGGACCCTAAGACCTCATCCAAGAACTGGAATATTACATTTATCTTCAATTTATCTAAACATTCTTTTCTGATCCTTTTCTCTCCCCTCGCCAGTAAACAATAAATATCCCAAATTTTATATTTATTATTCCTTTGAAAAATAGTTTTATCACATTACATATACTAAAAGATATGACTATATCTGAACAATAAATTGAGTTTTGTTTGTTTAGTTTTGCTCTTTTAATTCAATATCGTTACTAAGTTCATCCATGTCATTGCAATTCATTCATTTTATGCTGTTTTATAATATATGGTGAACATATACCAAATTTATTGATTTTCTTGTGAATGTGTATTTCTAATTTCCAAGCTTTTGCTATTCTGAACTGTGACATAGGAGCTCTCATATGTGGGTCCCTGGTTCACACATCTAAATATTTACCTTGTGTATGTCTTTTGAAGGCAGTTACTGGCCACAGAGTATGCTAGTATTCAAATCTATAAGGTTTCTAGCTTTACAAATTATTTTCATAAAACTGGTGAGACAGTTTCACTCTTTCAATACTTGGTATTGTTAGATTTCTTAATTTTTGCCATAAGTTTTGAAAAATGATATTGCATTGAAATCTTATATGCATTGTCAAGATTTTTCATGAGATTATCCATTTCATCTCCTTATTGGCCAAATGTATTTCTTTTGTATGAAATAGTTATTCTGCATTTTCCCTATTTTCCTGCTTTTCTAATTTTTTTGATATGTATTTTTACACATTTATGATACTGTCACCTTTAGTTATATTTGTTTTAAGTATTTTCTCCCATTTTGTGACTAATCTTGTCATTTTATTTAAACGTCTTTTAACATCTGTGGTCAACTGTATCAATATATTTTCTTGTAATATAAAAAATATACATATAATATTATTTTCTTATAATGTACAAAATATATATTGTATATAATATATAAATTTAGCAACTTTACACACAAACATGCACACACATGAAAATATTATTTCACATATATTTATAAAAATACATGTGTATATACAGATATTTCCAAATATCATTATTTTCATGGATACATATCTCATGATTCCAAAAACAAATTATTTGTGAATAGGAGATGTGAAGTATTTATACAAAGTGATTGCAAGTTATTTTCTGTATTGAGAAATGTTAAAAGAAAAATTGCATATTAGTACGGAATATACAGTGCATTTTACACAGACAACTCCAACTAAAAAAAAATCAATACCTTTTTGTTTGACCTAGGCTAATTTTTTATATATTATACATAATGAGAATGTGTATTCCCTCTAGAGACAGTATCTCCTGATATTTATCTCATATATTTATAGGCAGATAACTAACAGAGACATCAAAATATGTGAAACTACTACACAATTCCTTTTGAATCATACAGTAAATGTCAGGACATAATATAGCTAACTCTTACTGAGTACTTGCTAAATACTGGGCACTATTCTAAGCACCTCATAGGCATTCACACACATAGTTCCCACAGCTGCCCTCTGAGCCAGGCACTATTTCCATTTACACAAAACTGACACAGGTCAGACAGCTTGCCCCACTCGTCCTGGAACGCAGTGGAGCTAGAATCTGAAGTCCAGCTATCAGACATTTTTGAAAGCAAAAGGGCCTGCTGGTCAGAACACCCTGGGACAACAGGTGAAGCCTGCAGGGAATCAGGGAAAAACCAAGGTGTGAGGCCACCCAGCCATGCAACATACAGAAAGCATCTTCCAAGGAATTTTCTCACTTAGGAGATAGCGGACATAATCTGTTTTTTTGTGATTTTTGCATCTTTTAATATGTGAACAATTTATAACTAGTCCCATTGCATTTAGCTTCAAGCAACTGCTTACATATTAAAGCATCAACAAAGAGCCAGACCTAGCATCTGAAGCCTCGCCAAAGTGGGCGGCAGAAATTCCTTGCTGCCTTCCTGGTGATAATCTCAATCTCAGACAAAGCCACCTCTGTGTTATACCTGTGCATGTCAAAAGAACTGGTTCTGGTCCTGGGCTCCCTTTTACATAGAAACAAATATTGCATACCTAAGCCTTTACTCAGTATAAAAGGGGGTAACAAGAAAATGAGGGTTTTGAAACAGAGCTCACAAGTGAGAGAGCTGTGAGCCTGAGACCAGATGCTTTCCTAGCCCAGTGAGACTGATCATACAAATTGCTGGTTACAGAAAGGGATCTCTGAGGGACCACAAACCAACATCAGTCTCTTATAGTACCCTGAAAAGCATAATGGATAAGTAGCCTTGACTTACTACTAGTTTCGCGTAAAGATAGATTAATGTAAATTTTTTTTGTGTGTGTAACTTCTATTTAATTGGGTTTATTTTAAGGCCATATGCTTTGTGTGGTGTGTGTATGTTTTCTTTTTGATTATGATGTTTTGACATCTTCAAGAAAAAACCTTTCTGGCTGGCAAGAAACTGGCCCTCCTGGGGCTAGCTAATTCTCGGAGATAGGGAAGGGCCCAGGCTGAGCATTCCTTTGTTATGCAAGCCAGCCACTCCAGAGCCACACCTTAGGGTCTAGGGGATGCACCCCACAGCAATCTTCCTATACCTTAATCAGCCCTGGGCCAGGAACCAGGCAAGGAAGGAAACATCCCTCTAGCCTAAAGCCCACCTAAATCAGGGGTCCCCAGCCTCCATCCTCCCAGGCTGTGGACCTAGTCACATTACACCTGAGCTCCTGCTCCTGTCTCCTCTGTCCTCACCTCATTCCATGGAAAAATTGTCTTCCATGAAACCGGTCCCTGAAGCTGAAAAGGTTGGGGACAACTGACCTAAATTATTCAAACTAGCTAATCCTAAATCCTTCACCTGACCTGGTTTGCTTTTCCCACAGAAACCCCAGTAATGGGCGAGGCCTGAACTCTGCCCTGGCTCCTGTGTTCTGCCTCCTGACCACCCTGGTGTTTTCCCTTGTGGCCCTGAATGGTGTGTCTCCTCTCAGACCCGTGAGTATAATAAAGTTCCTTTTCCTGAGTTTCTCCTCTGTCTCCTTTTGGGGCTGCACCTGACTGGCCACATCACACAACAGTACAAAACAGGCCAGAAATTTGAAAACAGAAAAATTTAAAAATCAAGTGACGGAGGGAATCAGTGGTGTGTCCTGGGGTTGGGAAGTCACTGTGCAGCAAGCAACAGCACGACGTCCTTCTCAGACATTTGCTTGTCAGAGCCCGCCACTCACTCACAGCCCCCTGTCCACCTGAGAGACCCTGGGTTTGTGCGGATGGCGGACAGCAGTGCGCAGCAAACAGGAAAAATGGTATCGCCTCAAAGGAACATTTTTCTATTTGGATTGGTCCTGATTCGAGTGCTGTTCATTTATAGAGAAGCATTACAATTGAAAATAAAAACTTAAACCCTTTTTTTTCCTTTCGTTTAATAGGTTTCTTAGTTGTGTTTTTAAAGTGTTTTTATTGATTTAAAAATATTATCCTGGTTGAGTAAAGCTTCTACGCATGAAAAAAATCTGATCATTATCTTGTAATGAGCTATGAGTGATCTCTGGCATCCCTTATTAGCTTGATGCAGAAGTCTGGATATTTGGCGGAACACTTGACTTCATTTCTCTTCGCCGTGTCCAGAAACAGAAGCTCTTAAGCTGCCACAGTTATTAATCATGGGGATCTCAGGCTGCTACGTGTAACACGTGCTTACTGAGTGTTCACTGAAGGATCAATAGAGGGAGTCATTGATTATTTTTAAGTTATTGTATGTAGTCTTTATGATAACATTTTTTTTTTCTGGATATTGGCATACTTGACATTTAAATAGGAAAAGAACCTGGCTTCTCCCTTGTAGAATGACAGTTATAGGTCAGGCTGCCATAAAGCTACTTTTTACTTAATTACTGAGTCTTACAAATGAGTAATATATTTTTAACCTGTTATGAATAATGTTAGAGAAATAATTTGTGGAGGTGTACAAAATATGGAGGCTTGGCTACCCAGGGTGGTATTCCAAAACTACCATGTTGATTATAAACTATAAATTTAGTTGATTATTCATTCAAGGTATTCAAGAAATTATTTAGAGTCTCTCTTTCTGGGTTGTGTTTTCTTTTGTTTTTCTGAGTCTAATTTAGATGAAATTGTATTGATTTGGTGAAAGCATATTTTGGAATTTTAAGAGCTATTCAAATTAGATATACATGCACACACATTTATTAGCTCCTTGAGATCATTATAAAATTCAGACATAAAACTAGTTTCTTAAAACACAAAAGAAAAGATAGAATTCCCCATAGCTTATGTCAGCTAGTGATATATTATGGTTCCCCCACTAAGTTTCTTCACCACCAGCAGGTTTTAGTTAACATTATGATGATAGTGAATGACCCTAAAGAGGGCTCCATTGGTCATTTAAGGCTCCTTCCTAATAACACACAGCTGCGTGGACACCCCCAGCGCTGAGAGTTTCCGATGGGCACATGGAAAGTGTTGGTATGCTGCTCCATATGGTTCTTATGGGCTTCCTTTGACGTCTCATAGTGTTCCATCAGTCCAGCTATCAATGGCCAATTCCTCAGCTGGGCTGATGACTTGAAAACTACTCACAAGTCTTTGTTTCTCATAGTTGCTACAAAAAAGCCGGAGGCTAGGCCCTTTGTAGCAGGCACAAAGTGAAGAGACTCTTGTTTCAAATTAAAGCAGCCAAGGTTCTGAATAGAACCGTCTCCTCAAGCCTCAGTAAACTTTTGTTTTCACACATTAACGTCTATTTGGTTGTGGGGATACAAAGTAATTTGAAGGAGACATTTTTACTGCTTTGGTTGCATTAAAATGTAATCACACATTTGCAAAAGAGGCCCCAAATGGAGCATTGGGCACAAGTTTAAGAAGTGATCTTATTTTGTTGGCTTGTAATGGAGGTATTTAACTTTCAAATTTGTTTTCTCAAGAAAAGCAATGAACACAAAGAGATAATGGCAGTTTTACTGTAAAACTTTAATTGAGAAAGAATCAGTGGGATCATTATGTCTTTTATTTGGGAACACAACAAAAGGCTTTATTGAAAAACAGCAGAAAACCTACACACTATATATAAAATTAAAGAGAATTTAAAGGGAAAAGAGGTAAATATATAAAGCCTAATTCTGTAAAGAGGTTAAAATTTTATTTTTTAATCTTTTATTTCACTACTAAATCTTAATTCAGAACCAGTCTGATAGAACCTTAGCAATTTATTGCTTACATTGTCACAGGAAGATAATGTGTTGATATTTATTACCCCGTGGTTGAACTTTAGTCATTACCCTTTTTTTTTAATTGGAAAATCCTTTTGTTTTAAGACACTTGGTAGAAAGGAAATAGTTTTCAGGGAAGGTGGTTTAGAATGATTGCCTTTGTATCTTTAATCTCTCATTTAATTTCTCCACATTCCTGTTTAACTGTTGTCATAGAAGGCAGAAACCATAGTAACTTCCAGGTATGAGAAGTACCTTTATAAATCCTTATCGGATAGTTTTAAGGCATGTACAAGGGATGGTACAAGAGAGATGAATGATAATGATTATTCCTATTTGATTGAGTGTTAGTATCTGAGAAATACTTCTAAATCCTCAAAATCAAGTAAGGCTTATTTTAGAAGTTTAAAGACTCTAAGGAACATTATTCATCCAAAATGAATGTATCCTAATGCATTTGAAATTCCAAGAAAAGGGTGTCATTGTGTAATTCTCAACGCTTTAATTATATAGCTCTCCTCGTATTTTTGAGAGTTCACTTATATTGTGGTAGCCATTTGTTACTATCTCTTATCGTTTATCTTTCCCCATATATTTCATTTCTTACCAAGGATAGGGATGATACATAATTTCTTAAGAAACATTTCTATTACACCTTGCAAATAAATCTCAGTTGGTTCCTCAAACCTTGTCTTACATGGTTTAAGAAATGTCATAATGCTCCCTTGAAGTTGGAAAGCTGGTGGGAAGAAGGTGTCCTGTTTACTTATTAAGCTGTTTTCTGCAATGTGTTGACTTATTTAAAATACATTTTAGAAAACAGAATGCTAACAATTGTCAGAATCAGGATAGAAGAGCAAAAATTTGAAATTTGATAATTAAGAGGGTTTATTAAATATCAGTAAACAGGTAATTAAGTATGCTAGAGAGACCATGTATATAATAGAGTCGGTAATATTATTGATTAAGTTTTTCAACCAGGATTTAGTTATCAAGCCTCTTGGTGGTTTTATTTAATAAAATATTGAAAAAAGAAAAGAGAGATAAAGAAAAAGCACAAGATGAAAGTTAGAAATGATGTCTGGCATAATTTGTTATTTCTTCTTATATAATTTGTTATATATTTCTTCTTCTTATAATTTGTTATTTCTTAAGATCGCAATGGGTCTTGCCTGCAGTTGGAATAAAATGATGGCAAAGGCAGTGACCATGTCTCTCCCGCCCAGATGTTCCCTTACATATTCTCACAGAGGACATTTAGTAAGGGATCATCTCGCTTATTTAGATACAGCTTAATCTGTGGGTTTGATTATAAAAATAAGGCCCTCTGGAAAAAATGAGAGAGGTGAAAATTAGAAAAAACCATTTCCCCATAAAAAGTAAACAGGAATTTGGGGAGCTCAGGGAAGCTAGAAATTCAGTCATTGAAAAGATGACTTGCAGGTGCTGGAACAGCTGGACAATCACATGCAAAAAGTGAATCTGGACACAGACCTTACATCCTTCACAAAAATGAACTCTGGATGAGCCCTAGACCTACATGTAAAATGTGAAACTGTAAAACTCCTACCAGATATCATAGGAGAATCTGAATGACCTTGGGTGTCATTAGATGCAATGTGGTATTTCAGATAGAAGAACACCAAAGGCACCAGCCGTGAAAGATGTAATTGATAAACTGGACTTCACTAAAATTAAAAACCTGTGCTCTTCAAAAAAGAGTTATGTCAAAAAATGATAAGACACAGATTGGGATAAAATATTTGCAGAACACATCTAATTAAGGACTGTTATCCAAATAGAACCCTTAAAGCTCAACAATAAGGAAAAAAACCTGATTTACAAAGTAAGCAAGAGACTTGATTAGATACCTCATCAGAGAAGTTATACAGAGGGCAAAGCAGCATATAAAAGGATGTTCGCCATCATATGTCATTAGGGAATTGCAAATCAAAACAATAATGAGATACCACTATACACATGTAAAAATGACCAAAATCCTAAACACTGACGATACCAATCCTGGGCGTGATGTGGAGCAACAGAAACTCTCATTCACTGCTGGCAAGAATGCAAAAGGGTCCACAGCCACTTTGGAAGACATTTTGACAATTGCCTACAAAGTTAAAACTCATACCATAGGATCTAGCATCTGTGCTCCTTGCTGTTTACCTTAATGAACTGAAGCCATATCCACACAAAAGCTTGTCTGGGGATGTTTATGTCAACTTTATTCATAATGGCCCAAACCTGGAAGCAATCAAAATGTCCTTCAGTAGGTGAATAGATAAACAAACTGTGTTATATCCAGACAATTGAATATTCCTCAGTACTAAAGAAATTGAGCTATCAAACCATGAAAAGACGTGGCGGAACCTTAAATTCATATTGCTAAGTTAACTAGAACAAACTGAAAAGGCTACATACTATGGAGACCATAAAAAGGTCAGTGATTTCCAGGGGTTAGGGGAATGGAGAGATGAATAGACAAAGCACAGAGGATTTTTAAGGCTGTTGTCTGTAATGCTACAAGGGTGGGTACATGTCCTTATGCATTTGTCAACACCAGTAGAATGTACAGCGCCAGTACAAACAATGGATTTGGGGAAATGGTGTGTCAGCGTAACTTCATTGATTTTAACAGGTACCACCGTGGTGCTGGGTGTTGATAGTGGAAGAGGGTGTATATGTGTGGGAGCAAGGGAAACATAGGAACTCTGTACTTTCTGCTAAATTTTGCTGTGAAATTTAAACTGCACTAAAAAAATCAAGCGCATTTAAATGGCTGAGGACATTTAAAGAAGAGGACTTATGTTTTATCTTAAGATACCTGTTAGGCTGTGAGCTGCTGTGCATCTCCCTCTACAGCACAGGTGGCAAACATAAGACCCGCACACTGAATCCAGCCCTCCACCTTGTTTTATCCGCCTGGCACCTTGTTTCTTACCCAGCAGTAGTGCTGAGCTCTAGCTTAACTGTTAAGGGGTAGTTACATTTATACAGTCCTAAAATTACATTAGACCCTTTGAAGGCAACCACAAGGGTGATGTGACCCCCAGTGAAAATGAGTTTGACACCCCTGCCTACAGCCACAGACCTTCTATGAAGGCTGGCTGCGTGTCCTCAGGTTTGTGGTGATTTGAGGGAGTGAAGAGTTTGAGATGGTGGCAGCAGTGAACATGGGCAGGGCTCAAAACAAGAACCAGAGCATGGTGAGAATGCCTTTCAAAGAAGCGGCTGTCCCAGGGATGACTCAGGAGTGAACCCAACTCACCTTTTCCCCAGAAAGACGTGACGGAACGTAACTGTTGGATGGAGATTGCACTCTGGGGCCCGGGACAGCAACTGGTGGAAGCGCTGACAGCTGCTTCCATATCTGCCAGAAGGCTTTATTTTACTTTGCATTGTGATGCTTCTTTCTGGGTGGCTAGGAGCTAACCTACTGAAGAAACAAGTATTAGGCACATCATACATGCTGTGTAAAGTTGGAAGTGAATGGAGAGAAGATGTAAGACACAAACTTGACACCAGGTGGCAAAGGATGAAGATGTTCGATATAACCATCATGTAACAATATTTCATGAATTTTCAATATTTTGAAAGTACCCAAGCAATTTTATAAGGAGTGAGTAAAAATGAACAGATTTTAAACTAATGCTCATGAAGAAACTATTCATGAAGACATAAAGAATACTGAGGGAAATAGAAAGTTTTTTAAAAACTGTCTAAGCTGTGACATAAGGAAATCTCATAGCTCAGTCAACCAGAAGGGAGATAAAATAGTGTCCAGGCATTTCTTAATTGGAAATTTCTTTTTCTCAGCCCCAAAAGAAACTTTTCCATCTGTTCTAGCATCTGTTTACTGTGGTTCAAGAGTTTCTTTAATTTAACAAGTAGGTGTGACAGTTGTGACATCTGGGAATTTTTGTAAGGACACACAAAAAAGTTGAGGTGGCCACCAAACTTTCATAAGCTTTTCCCACATTCCTTATATACACATAGAATTAAAATAACTGATCACATGGCACATTTATACCTCTTTTTGTTTTTTAAAAAAGGCTTTAAATTGATGTAATATTGGAATAGTACTTGTTTTGTTCCTAACCTATTCATCACGAGATGAGCAGAAAGAGGATTCCCAGCCACAGGACACAGTAGGATTCAGGAGATGTGACTTCTAGGTCTGTGAGTGGGACTCATTTCCTTGTGGATTTTGGACAGTTGCACATTTCTCTTTCACTCAATTTGTCCACTGGTAAAAGTGCAAATTTAAATATCTGTCTTTTCCAAATACACTGGAATGTGGAGAAAGAAAATACACGAGAAATATAGTTGCTATCATCTGAATGTTTGTGTCCCCCACATAATTTCTGTGTTGAAATCCTAATATCTGATGTGATGGTATTAGGAGGTGGGGCCTTTGAGAGGTGCTTAAACCATGAGTGGGGAGCCCTCATGAGTGGGGTCAGCGCCTTATACAAGTGGCTCTGGAGAGATCTCCAGCCCTTCCACCGTGTAAGGACACTATGAGGAGGCTCAGGCTGCGAGGAAGCCGGCCTTCACTGGAATGTAGCCACACTGGTGTCTTGTTCTTAGACTTCCTAGACTGTGAGCAATACATTTTTATGGTTTATAAGTTACTGAGTCTGTGATATCTTCTCATAGCTGCCTGAATGGACTAAGACAGCCGTCTACAAATGCAAATAAACACCATTACTGTTGAGATTTCCCCCATCTTATGTACGTACTTCGGAAACTCTGGATTCTGAAAGCTTTGTAATTTCTTGCTTTCATTTGAGGACAAAAGCCATTATCTTAAAAGTTCAGAGACTCTGAATATGGTTTGAATATGGAAATATTTCTTTTTACCTTTTTTAAAAAAAGATTTTATTTATTTTATCTTTAGAGGGGAAGGGAAGGAGAGAGGGAGAGAAATATCAATGTGTGGTTGCCTCTGGTGTGTTCCCTGCTGGGAACTGGCCTGCAACCCAGGCATGTGCCCTGACTGGGAATCAACCATGATCCTTTGGTTCGCAGGCCTGCGCTCAAGCCACTGAGCTACACCTGCCAGGGCTCTTTTTACCTTTTAAAAACATTTTTAATGTTTGTGAATTTATTAAATTATTTTTGGCTTGCCTTTATAGCTATATAGTATATCCAGTATTTTATTGTGTTTTTCAGTAAGTATCAAGCAAAAATTTTGTGCAATCATTATCTTTCTGTCTTTCACATTTGGACATTGAAAAATTGAAGCAGTGTAACCTCAACTGATATTCTCCCTTGTGCGCAAAGCAAATGTTCCTTGCTCCTCTGACCCCAATGTATATTCCCATTCTACTTTTGTTTGAAGTGATTTTCTGTAGTTGGACATACAGGTCATCCTGATGTGGTCATCAGGTGGTTCCATGGGGACCAGAGAGTTCTGTGTCCCTGGATAGTCAACTAGTCTTCAGACCATAACAAGAACTCATGAGCCTTCCAGTCTGTAATGGTCTTGATCACAGATCACTCAGCCATTCTGTGTGAAAGGGGCCCTTCCTGTCCTGATTCTCTGCTTTTGACCTGATTGGAATTCTATAAGCTTTAGGAATGAAGTGAGGTATGGGAAAATCTGAGAAAATCAGGAATTCTGAAGCAAACTTGCTTCTTGTTATATAAGGTGAGTAACAGTTAAGAGTTAGGTTATTTTTTTTTTCTGTTATCTACTAGGCCAAAGTGCAAGTACTCTTTTACATACCTCCAAGAAGCAAAGAATACGAGAGACTTTTAGCTCTTAAGTGATCCTCTATAATTTGTTGACCTGCTAGAATCTCATATTTGCTGTTCTGTTATCTTTACATATATCTATAATGTTAAGGATATTAATGGAGTCAAAAATGGAGAAATAAAAAACTAAATATATGAAGAAATGCCTAACCTCATTTTAATTAGGAAACGGAGAACAGAGAGACAGCATTTTACACACAACAGACGGGAGAAAATTTAAGCAGCCACAATTCCAAGTGTTGGTGAGGATGTGGATCAACTGAATTTCTTATTTATTACTGGCAGGAATATATATGGGTTCAATGACTTAAAAAAATAATTTAGCTTGATGACCCAGCAGTCCTGTTTCCTTAGACATATATAAGTATGCATATCAGGAAACGTGAACATGTGTCTGTAACAGTTGTGCCCTGGAAACAACCTGGCTGTGGCTCCTGCATGAATCAATCAGTGGTTTCATCATGGGTCAGGGCAATATTCTGCCAACTGACGTGCTTCCATTAGAAAAAACTGAGTGAAATAAGGACCATAGGCACCTGACACTACACCTAACACATGGGATGTGTACACAATCATTTGTTGAATTGATGAATGGTAAAAATCATTCATTTTTGGGTAATGTGACTGAGTAATGATGAATGTTTAAGCAGCCTTTCCTGACTAAACTACTTCCCTCTGATGACACAATTTACAAAGAACACTTTTACCAATTATTTTCTCCTCTCTTAATGATTCTCCATTATATTTATTTGTATGTGTAAAATTTTTGTGCCCTTCCCATTTTGTAATTAGAATCAGCTTATAAACCTCTGGAGAACAAGGACCATATTATCAGTTTCCTTTTTCTCTTCTTATAGATCAACATGGAGTGGGTAACCCTTAACTGCTTCGAACTTAGTGAAACAAAAATCCACTCATATTTTCCTCTTTTTTTACAAAATCCATTTTGAAAAGAACAAATCATGGTAAAAAGCAGAATCTTTCAACCAGGCAAAGTTCTCCGTGACTTCAAGTGGTACTTGAAAGAAGTTATGGTAATTATTCAGTGTGTGCAGGAATATGCTTGTGACAAATACAGAGATATTTTTATGTGGTAATTCTAGGATATAATGAAATTCTTAGCACACAAGGCATCAACGAGAGGAAAACATTGTGTATCTGATATTCATCCAATTAAAAACATGCTAAACAATGTGCTATGCTCATTATCTTGCTAAAAAAATGGAATCCAGAAGCTGTTGATATTTTAGTTCTAAGAGGTTATTTTTTCTGTTGTTGTTTAATCAAATACTAATCAGGAGAGATGCACTTTATAATAGGAGAGCCAATTTATCTGACATCAAAACTACCTAGGCAGTTAGCCTTAGATGATTATTTTTAGAACTATGTTAACCTATTTCCAATTAAGCTGTATTTTTCTGTTGTTAGTATGGTTACAAGAGGCACAAATTTAAAGATGAAGAGAAAATGTGCTTCACCACCCTTTCCCTTCTACTCACTCCATCACTAATTTAAACCTACTAATATGCTAATTGGTTCATATGTATCAGAGGAGAATCTTTTCCTAGAAATCCCAAACCAAAATAGCAAGACCAAAAAGAAAGTTTATTGTTTTATTAACTGAGTGCTCTATATCTGATATGCCCAGGATTTATTGCTAGTTCTGCTTCCTCTGGTTTGGGCTCATTATAAGGCAGGCTTTTTTCAGTGGTGGTTACATACCTCATCTAATGGGAAAGACAGCTTCTTTCCTTCAAGAGCAAAGCAAGAACTCAGTTCTTGCGGGCTGATGTTGAGCTGTGGACCCATCCCTGAATCAATGACTGTGTCCAGGGAAACAGAATTAGTTTAGACCCGCAGTGTACACCTATCCCTGAAGACACAGGAATGGGGAGTCAGTAGCTTCCAAACACATAAGCTGCTTCTAAGAGGTGTTGATGCTTGCACAAAATTCAGGGTACTGTTACCAGGGGAACTCTATGCTAAATGGTCCAATTATCTTCTGTATTATACTACTCAAGTCAGCTCTACATTTTCTTATAACATCTTTAATCACAGGCTGTATATTTTCTTTGTAAAGAGGCATGAGGGGTGCATGGCGAGATAGACCAATTTTTTGTTAATTGACTGGTGAATAAAGCTGTAAGCCGCTTTTCTGCTAGGTAACTACAAGGGGACAATTTGGAATATATTTTCTTAATTCTGAGAGGAGTTTCTTGAAGATTCTTTATGCAAGGAAGAAATAGGAATACTTGATGCAGGAAAAGTATGTATCAGACTATTTTTTGGCTTGATAACGTGTTCTCCAGCTATCTTTTGCTATACAAGCTTGGGGAAAAGTGGAGTGAACTTGTGTGGGCAAAGACTTCTGGGAGGAAACAGAATTTCCCCATTCCATTTGAGACCACCTTATTGTTCAATAGAACATCAGATTGATGTGTTTTCAAATAACTCCACCTGTGTCCCCCTACGGAGCATTCACCCTGAGGGAAGGCAGGTATGAATTTGACCAGCTAACTGCAGGATGTCACATAGGAAGATTCTTCCTTAATAGTCTGTGGCTGGAAGACCTCCTTGTCACAATAGGCACAGTGTGGGAACAGAAGCCTAGACTGGAGTTTAAAAAGGGGATCTGTAATTTTGGAAGCTTATGCATGGTTCACTCCTGCCGCTTGTGCTGCATCATTGGGGTGGCCAAAAAGGTTCAAGTGAATATGCTGGACTAGGTCAGGTAAGTGCAGTGGGTTTGTATGGCAGTGACAGCAGAAGTGACAACTGAGTGTTGGGGCTGGTATGAAACTGGTCCAACTGCTGAGGGCCTTCCTCTCTTCTCTTCCTCCTCCTTTTAGTCTTTCTCTCTCTCCCATTCCCCCCCTCTCTGCTTCCTTCCCTTCCTGTGTTAATTCTCCTGGGTAAAGTGAATGAGGAACAGAGGTAACTGTTCTTGACAACTTGGATAAAGAAAGACGTTTCAAGAGGTAGCCATTGGACTTCTTTTAAATTGGTCCTGTGGGGGTTGAATGATTAATTAGAATATTAAAAAGGTCTGTGATCGTAATCATACCTCAGGCTGGTGACGCAGGCCATGTTGATTTTTACTGGATTAATTGAAAAAAAGAACCACAAAACTTAGAGTCACTCCTAAGAATTTTGCTTTTCATTCTCCCTCTTTCTAGTTGCCAAACCTGATCAAATATAAAATTATCTTTAAAATAAATTGTTCTCACACCATTGAATATGGGCTTGGATGGTAATAACATATCTAAAGAAAGAATGGAACAGTTTGAAAAGGGGAGGAGTCATTGGTTAGCAGAGAAAAATGAGGGCCTGGGAGGCAAGCACTGGCACTTCCATCCATGGTAGAGAGAAGGCTGGCTCATGGGTCTGTCAGACGTCTTGGCAGGAATAGATCAGTTCTCAGTCAAGTTTCCTTAGCCAGATGCCATTGAACAGTGAAATCAGATAATTAATGTTGATTTCAAAATCTATGTTCATGAAGCAAATTATTATATTTTCACCTCCCCACAGGGAAAGAATTCACTGGATAAAGTATTTATTTAACAGAAATCTTTGATGACAGAGAATGGCAACATTAAACTGAGCTTTGAAAACACCGATTTCAAACTTAATAGATTAAATCCATTGGAAAATATAAAAATAAATGGAGACTGTCATTTTCAGTGCAAACTAAAATGGATGCTTGAAGATGCCACTTTCAAAGACAGTAAAGACAGCACAGAGTTTTTTTCTTTTTTACTTGATTCTTCACTTTTTTGAGAGACCTACTATGCAAGATGCTTGGGATATAATAATGAACAAGATAGTCATGTTTTCTGCCTTTAAGCAACATTCTGCTAGAGGAAAAATGATTATACAATGGCAGTTAAATAATTATTTATAATTTTTAGTAACAGGTAAGAATGACAAGTAAGCACTACTAAAACATGAAGTGAAGTGCCTGCCCTAGGCCAAGGGGTCAGGGTTGGTCTCCTTGAGAAGTAACAAGTGAGTTAGGATATGAAGTGTGAGTAATGAGGAGCATTAACAGTGACAGAGGACAGAGGGAAAGATTTCTATATTGTATCTGTCAAGGTTCTTGGTTACAAACAATAGAAGCTGACTGACTAGCTGGCACTTTAAAAAATTATTGAAAAAAACATTCTATGATATGACAGAATTAATTGGGAAATAGGCTGGGGAATAGAATTAGAGAAAGAACCCTCTGCTGTCTTGGTCATTTCACCTCTGTGCAAACTCCACTTGGCATAACAAATACATTGTCTGTGGTGGAGCCTCAACCACCTGCAATGAACTCTGCTGCCCGTAGGAAACCCTGGTGTGGATGGGACTTTGCATAAGGGAAGAGGGACGGCGTGGGGGGGGGGGACCGCTGGTGGACTCCGTGCTGCCTGCTTTGCTTTAAAGACACTCAGATTCCACAAAAACAAACAACAGCAACAACAAGCCCCCACCCCCCAAAGAACATCCGTGCTAGCTAAATAAATACTTCTGTGGGTGCTCCTTCTTGAGTATTCCTCACTCTATGTTAAATGACTTTTTAAAATATTCACCCAGGCAATACAAAACACTTTCACAGCCGGAATTCTAGGCTAAAAATAATAGCAGAGTATAAGGTCTAATGGACAAAGTGAAAGAGAGAATTGGATACATACTTCACCAATGATCACAGGACTTGTATGTAGGAAAACTGGTTAATCTGTGCTGAAGTCACAAGAGTTGAATTTCAGCCCAAATCTGAAACCCAACTGTATCTTACAATTACAATAGAAGTACAGCCTTCATTCTTATTCTGCACTTATTTTACCATGTGGAATTGGGAGACAGTTTGGTTTACTACTCGAGGACAGAGTTTGAGGTTCTGACCCAGTCCCGGCTAATGGAGAAGCTTAAAGTAAAAGCAGAGATATTAGATGCATACTAGCAATGACCTGGCATTTTGGTGATTTTCTTCTGTTGGATAATTGCAACATTGCCCTTGTTTGAGTCACTTCAGGGCAAAAATATATCTATTTCCCATGAATGTGAAACAAAGCAATCAAATCGTGGTGGGAAAGGGTACAAATTAGCTTATTCTATTTTTTCTCAACTATTAGATTTTCAGCCGGGGATTTTATAGCATCTCTGTGTGTGGCATTTTCAGAGAATGTTCTAACTGAATAGAGTATTAATGTACTTAAAGCTAAACATTGATGATGTGCAATGAACAATCTGCTAAATGTTAATACAATTTATCCTTTTAAAAATGTACAAACATGACATATTGCATGCACTTAGTGCTAATCTATTTTAGACATTCATTTGGTTTGACCTGTGACCAAAATATATTATGTTCCTTGAGATATTTATCTTGTCATTTGAAACAAGATTACAATTAATGCGACACATATGACTTTAAATTACTATCTCAACTAGAGATGTGTGAGTAATGAATTAGACACAGTTTTGAACCCTCTGCTTATAATTTAAATTACCAGCCTTTAGCTAGTGCCTCATTGTAACCCATTAAATAAGTCATAGAATCAGAGAACCACATACTGTTTTTGCTGCTACACCTATCGAAGATATTTTCCCATTTAACTTGTGTAACCCTAGGCTAATGTATCCAAATTCATGTAATAAAAACAATCACAAGAGAGGGCACTTATATATTTATGTTAATAGTAGGATAAAATCATAGCTGGAGTTCATCTAAACTAGATATAAAATAGTTATCCTTTTTTGTTTCATTCCATTTTTTTAAGGAGAAAAACTATGGTATTGAAAAAAGTGAGTTCACACTGAGGGTTTAGTTCACAAGGAATTTTTCAAGAGAGAGTGCTGTAAGAAAAAAATCCAATTTGTTATGCTTTCCACACCTCCTTCTCAGCATTGGCTTTGCCTGATTGTAAATTTTGGAAAGATACAATGGAAACACTAATTATTTTTTGACTGATATCTGTGGTAATAAATGATAACCATTTATTATGAATAATGGCAGATTATTTTTTGCCCACTATCCTCTATTTACTATTACTAGATGGATACAGTATTTATTCAGCTCTTACTGTATGGTAGGCACTGTACTAAAGCATATTTTGATGTATAAACCTGTGCTTTGTGTGTTCTTATGCATATATAATATATATTATGAATACATATAACATATACTCAAACATATTATATATAATTTAATATAGAAAAAAACCTCTCTTCAACAAGATAAATTTCTTAACAGCAGATATTGTCTTAAACCTTAGTATTTTTCCCCATGTGCTTGGTAAAATACAATCAATAATTGCCACTCAATAACGACCCGTTGCATGAAAATGAAGATGTTCTTTTGTGACTTGACATTTTATAGTACGTGAGAAGACAGTTCCATGGGGTTAATAGAACTACAAATAACACAAACCAATGGCAATATAGCAATTATCTGAGAAGCATAGCTTTCTCTCAAATGTGTTAGAATGTTGTAGATTTACTAGAGTCAATCTACAAACAAGTTAAATGTCCAGCATTAGGCTGGAGTGGGGGATAAATAAACTTCTATACATTTATAGTCTAACTGATGAGCCCAGAGAGCTATTGAATGCTGAATCACAGGGTACTGCATAGAACATGAGTTCAGAGAAAAAAGTATTAGAGCACAAAAAAAAATAGTAGCTCTCTAACTACATAGGCCTTTGCATCAGAGAGGTGGGGTGTGGATCTGGACTCTGCTAATTTTATACTGCGTATTTTGAGGCAAGTTACCTAATTGCTCTGAGCTCTTTGCATCTCTAAAATGAAGTGCTACTTCCCAATGAAATTACGACAACTAAATAAGGGCATACATTTTAAATGCCTCGAACATTGCCTTTCACAAGGTAAGCAATCGTTTGGATTAGTCACAACAGGCTTCAAGGTGAAGTGATACTTTAGGTAGACCTTACAGTGTTGGGCTTTGGGAAAGAGGGAGCGATCAAGAGCAACCGAGGCAGAGGAAGAGCATAAGCAAGAGAAGTTAGGAATGAGAACAGCGCATATGGCAAGAGTAAGGGAGTCCTTTAGAACAGAGTGGACAAAGTTAGCAGCAGAGGCAAATTCAATTTGTTCAGGAAAATGGGTTTAGGAAGTTGGGAGTCAAGATAGCATGTACATGTTTAGAGGGGAAATGACATACAGTCAGCAGATCCTTAGCACTCCGCACATTAAGTTTTAGAAGGCCTGAGACTGAATACCCCTTGACGTTTGCCTTTTCTCCCAGCACTTGACATGTAGTGTTGTATATTATGGGCAATAAGGATACTGTTTTTATATGAAATAATGAGTTTGCATGCTGACAACCCTTTGCTTTTTGTTGTTCAGGTCTGATGTATATTTATGTATATACAGAGTTATTTCTCTATAAAAGAGGAAGAGTATATATGTATTGAGATGAACATGAAGTACTTAGGGATCTTAGAATTAAAGTTCTATGAAAGTATAATATGAATAGAGTGTATATAAGTGTTGTCCTCCATTAGGGTGCTACAATCTTTGCTGCCACTTAAAGTGTGTGCTCTTAAGGATATGCTCCAAGATGTCAGGGATTTTTTGTTTTTGTTTTTTAAATTGTATTTTATTGATTATGCTATTACAGTTGTCCCATTTCCCCCCCTTCATTCCCCTCCACCCTGCACACCCCGTCCCACCCACATTCCCCCCTTTAGTTCATGCCCATATGTCATAAGTTCTTTAGCTTCTACATTTCCCACACTATTCTTGCCCTCCCCCTGTCTACTTTCTACCCACCGTCTGTGCTACTTGTTCTATGTACCTTGTCTCCTCTCTCCTCCTCCTACTCCCCTGTTGCTAACCCTCCATGTGATCTCCATTTCTGTGTTCTGCTCCTGTTGTAGTGATTTGCTTAGTTGGCTTTTGTTTTAGGTCTGGTTGTTAATATCTGTGAGTTTGCTGTTTTTTTACTGTTCATATTTTTTATCTTCTTTTTCTTAGATAAGTCCCTTTAACATTTCATATAATAAGGGCTTGGTGATGATGAACTCCTTTAACTTGACCTTATCTGAGAAGCACTTTATCTGCCCTTCCATTCTAAATGACAGCTTTGCTGGATAGAGCAATCTTGGATGTAGGTCTTTGATTTTCATGACTTGGAATACTTCTTTCCAGCCCCTTCTTGCCTGTAAGGTCTCTTTTGAGAAATC
>PVKU01011891.1:0-39808 GCA_004027475.1 Anoura caudifer
TCCCTATTATACGGATATTATTACGCTTCAAACTGTCTTGCATTTCTCTTAATCCTTCTTCATTCTTTCTAAGCCTCTTTTCCTTTTCTTGCTCCTTCTGGCTGATTTTTTCTACTTTGTCCTCCAACTCGCTGATCCGATCTTCTGCTTCATCGATTCTGCTTTTGATTCCTCCTATTGTGTTCTTCAGTTCAGAAATTGTGTTCCTCATTTCTTCTTGGCCCTTGTTGATAGTTTCTATTTCCTTTTTCATGTTGATATAGTTTGCAGTGAATTCATCATAGCTTCCCTGTAATTTCTGGTAGCTCATTGTGAGCTCCTGGAGCTTCCTGATAACCATTGCTTTGAACTCAATATCTGATAGTTGAGTTGCCTCTATTTCATTTAGCACTCTTTCTGGGGCTTCCTACTTTTCTTTCATTTGGGGGTTGTTTCTTTGTCTTCCCATTGTTTGTGAGACTCTTCTTGTTAGCCTCAGCTTCTTAAATTTGTTTGTTCTGGTTCCCTGGGTTTATGGTGTGAACTCTGTGTTAGAATGCCTGTGAAATTCAATGTGTTATCTCCTTCAGGTATCCTGGTGTTCTCTGCTTCCAGTGTCTCAGCTGTTGAAATGCCCCTTCTTTGGGGCCATCTCTGGTCTTTCCACAGTTCCAGGTTTTTTGTTTTGTTTTGTTTTATTTTGCTTTTGTCTCACTTGTATGTGTTTAAAAAAGAGAAAAGTGAAGGAAAGGAAAGAAAGAAGAGAAGGAAAAGGAAATAAAAAAGTGAAAAGAGAATAAAGAAAAGTAGAATGAAAAAGAGAAAAAAGACAGGAAGGAGTGGTAAGCTTGGGAAGAAATTAAGAAGGAGTAAAACAAGAAAGAAGTATTGAGAAGCCAAAAGGAGTTGAGGGGTAAAAGAGATCAAAATAGTGAAAAAGAGAAAAAGAGAAAAAAAAAACCCACAAAAAAATTAAAAAACCGAATAACACCAAAACGGCTAATTCTTGCTGTTATCAATCTTGCCAAGCTGATTTTTCTGGTCTTGAAGACTGTAGTGGCCTAGGGGTGACCGTATTGTTTTTTATTTTTTTATTTTTCCCTTGTTCAGCATTCAGTTTTCTCTGGCCTACTCTCCTCAGAGGTGTCCCTAGATTCTCTGCCCAGGGACCCAGGCCCGAATTGTGGTCGCGCACCCACAAGTCCTGATGTTCCCTGAGTCTTCCTTGCACAGGTTCCAACTGTCCCACGAACACGGTTCAACCCCTATGGTGCCCAGCGACTGCACGCCCTGTCGGGCTGGGTCTCCCTGGGCGTGCTGATACACCGATCCCCTAGCAGCTGTTTACAATGTTGCGTGGGTCGCAGACAAAGGTGTGCGCTCCAGCTCCCACGTTCAGTCCTCCCAGGGCTATGAGATCTTAACTCCTGTCTGTGAGATTTCAAGCGACCAGGTTTGTGCTGGCGTGGCGGGTCCCTGCTTGGCTGTCCAGGGAGCGGATGCTACAGCTCCCTCCCCTGAGTCTTACGGGCAGCCCTGGCCTGGTTTCACAGCCCCGACCCCGGTCTCAGAGCTGCCGGGTCCCTGCTTGGCTGATCAGGGAGCGGCTGGTTTTACAGTGTCGCGTGGGCGCAAACAAAGGTGCGCGCTTCAGCTCCCGCGTTCAATCCTCCCAGGGCTATGAGATCTTAACTCCTGTCTGTGAGATTTCAAGCGACCAGGTTTATGCTGGTGTGGCGGGTCCCTGCTTGGCTGTCCAGGGAGCAGATGCCCCAGGTCCCTCCCCTGAGTCTTACGGCCAGCCCTGGCCCGGTTTCTCGGCCCCCGCCCTGGTCTCCGCACCACCGGAGTACTCTCCTTACCGTCCGGTTTTTCAACATCCCCTGCAATTTTCAATAATCTGTTTTTAAATATGCTGTGTTTCTGGTGTCTGTTTGCTGTGCTGCATTGAAAAATGTCCCGGTTTAAGACCTATGTGTGGGAGGCAAAGAGATGTACGTCCTTTTACCATGCCGCCATTTTCCCTTCAAAAGCTTAATTTTCTTTAAAAAATAATTTTATTGTTGTTCAAGTACAGTTGTCTCCATTTCCCCACCACCACTCCCACCCACCCCAGAGATCCCCACCTCCCACTTTCGATCCTACCCCTCTTTGGCTTGGTTCATGTGTCCTTTATACATGTTCCTTGACAACCCTTCCCCCTTTTTCCCCCATTATCTCCTCCCACCTCCCCTCTGGTTTCTCTCAGTTTGTTCTTAATTTCAATATCTCTGGTTATATTTTGCAACAGCTTAATTTTCATAACATGTTTCACTCAGTTTCACATTTAAACACACATTTTCTTCTATTGTGGAATGAATGTGTAACTTCTCTCTCCATTATATAGGTCAGGGGTGTCACGCTCATTTTCACCGGGGTTGACATTTGCCTCGTGGTTGCCTTCAGAGGGCTGAAATAATTTTAGGACTGTATAAATGTAACTAGTCCTTAACTGTTAAGGAGTTGAAATTACATTCAGCCCTTTGAAGGCAACTGCAAGGCTGATGTGGCCATTGGTGAAAATGAATTTGACACCCCTGATATAGGTAAACTCCTCTAGGTTGTTGCATTTATACTTGCTTGGGCACATTCCAGGTACTGAAAAAATACTCCATGATTGATAGCTGTTGAAAAAACAACATTGACTTTGGGGGTCAAAATATATACATCTCTGAAAAAAGAGGGTAATCTGAAAGAAAAGGGAAAATTCACGATGTAGTGGGTTATTATTATTATTATTAATTTTCTCCCATACCACTCACATGGCTTGAAGGTTTCCAGATGCATATTATCTTTTCTTGACCTACTCCCCACATACACACACACATCTTTTAGTGTTTCTATAATCCTAATGGGCCTTACACATTATTGCAAAAGAAGTTTGCTAGGGTCAAGAATCTCAGATGAAGAGGGATGTCACCTGCTCCCAGCAGATGTGGTAGCTAAGGGAAGAGATTATGGGCCCCTAGTGGGCACCTCAGTTGATCTGGAATGGTAGCTGCACAAAGGGCAGTCAGTTCTCTTAGGTATAGATCTCTAGTTATTGCTTGGAATGTTACCTTAATTATTATGCTATGATGTAGCATTGAAAGAAGAAAGCAAGTGAAAGTTGTCATGTATTGGGCAGAGAGGCACAGTAGAAATTGTCATATATCCTGGATATTGGGTTACCTTCTTAATAATGCTTATCTCTTAGAAGAGATTATAGAACTTTTAGAACCAAGAGAGGTTGATGCAGTTCAATTCATGTGTTGTGAAAAAAACTAACTCAAGCTCTCAACAAGCTGTCAGGCTTTGGAAAACTTTCAGGAGAAACTTATATGCCCAAAGAGATGTGACTTGATGAGGGGAAACAGATTTTAATTTTTCAAATAGGAAATATTCTTCAATATGTCTTGAACTAAACAGAATTTATACAGTGGGCAAAGGTTACAAAATGCCCATGCGGTGTTGTGTGTAGTGTCTAGGGGTCAACAGGGTTCATTAAGAAACAATCTTTCGATCAAATATGTAAAATACTTGGCTTCAAACATTGATTGTCATACTAAGGATGTAGAATGATATACCCAAATTCAAAGCAATGTAATTAATTCAGTTTTTTTCTTTTCTTCCCCCCAAATCCATTATTGTTTATCTTAAATTGCTGACATTCAGGAATTGAAAAGCTGCTTTTTCTTTGTGGATTACCTCATGAATTTTTAATTATATTTTTTCCATATGGGGGATAATTTATACCCATTATACATCCTCACCCTCTGCGACCACCACACTGTTGACCATGCCCGTAAATCCTTTTTTCCTTTTGCTTGATCTCCCTTCACTCATATGTTGAATCTGACGAACAAACTGAACTAATAAGGAAAATAGAGACAGCCTCAGAGATAGAGAGCAGGCTGGCAGCTGTTGGGGTGGTGTGTGTGGGAAGCTGCAATGTCTTATTTAAGTAGGATCTTGCGGACAGAGAAGGACAAAGATGACCATTCAGATGTTCAATGTAGACATAATAGGCAAGGCTCTAAGAAAAACATGAATTGCTAACAGAGAGAAAAAGAGAAAGATTGGAAACCTAGAAAAATTTCTGAGGCAATATTGAAGTTAAAATTTAGAACAGGGAAAAAGATGCAAATAGAATGTCAGAACTGGAGGAGTCCTTCACAATCACTTAGTATCACCCTCTGATTCTACAAGTGAGGAAACATTTCCAGAGGGACCAAGTGGAAGGCAGTCAAATTTAGGTTTGAGTTACTAACTTTTAAATCAACAGCCTTCCCCTACATTCATTATATCACTCTGGAAAGATTCGAGGAAGAGAGAAAGTTAATATCTTTTAGGCAACCCCAGTAGTACCAGTGTATCAATTATCTGCTGTATAACAATCTACCCCCAAACCCAGTGGCTTAAAATGACAACCATTTATTTGCTTAAATTTCTGAGTGCTGGCAATGTAGGCTGTTCCCACTGAGATACACTGCTTCTGCTTCACATTCCGTTGCCTAGGCTCACTCAGGCATCTGTGGTCAGGTGCCAGTTAAAAGCCATGCTCACATGTCTGCAAGTTGCTGGGACCGAAGTGATGGGCCAAGTGGGCCATAAACATCTTCTCTTCTAATAGGCTGGCCAAAAATTCTTCCCAAAGTGGTAGTTGCAGGGAACCCAACAGTTAACTAGTCTTAGTGCACATTGCTTTTCAAACCAATATCACCTTACTTAATGTCTCATTGTCCATCCAAAGTCAGACTGGAGATTGGGATGTGATGAGGGTTGAGGGAATTGGGGGTCATTTTTGCAATCAACTGCACCAGAGAATAAATTAGGTTCTTTAAGAACACACCCTCACTGAATGTTGATCTGAACTCTATGCAGCCAGTAGAATTTGTCCCGGGAGATAAAAAAGCTGAATGTTGGGGATGGAGTAGATTTCCTGTCATCACATAGCTAGTGAGTGGAGGAGTGGGGTTCAGATACAGCCTGTCTTCAACTTAGCAAGTGGCAACATTAACAGAGGGTATCTCGGCATCTTGCTCAATGCTCAGCGTCAGGTGAAAACCTCAGAACTAAGAGCCAGGTGAAACTGGAAGTGGGAGTGTTACACTTCCCATCACTCTCTTTCTTTACATAGAGAACCTAGGTTTTCTCATATGTAAAATGAGCATAATTAGAATATCTGCAGCCTGGCATTTTATGAGGCAAGAATGCATTCAACACACTCAGTGTGTTTTCCTGAGCAAAGACAGCTAGTTATTGTTCTTGAAGGCAGTTTGCAAGAGTTTACTGGGTACTCCTCCCAAGGAAGCTGAGGAGGATGGCAAATTCTACATTCTAAGCACAAAATTGATGTTGATGCTGAAAAGCCTTTAAAAATGCTGTGTAAGAAAGGTGATTGATGTTACCCATTTTATCCAAGTACTTCTTATTTCTAGGGGCAGAGGCCAAGAGTGGCCAGCACTGCTGTGTTTCCTCAAATTCCCTCAGATCTCTTTGGCTAATTTCATCTGTCTGCTCCCCAGCTTCTGTAGACCTTGCTGCTAATGACTCACTTGCACATTTCTTTAGCATCACTCTCACTCTGGGAGAGCCTTAATTTCTCTTATAAGAGCATAAAAACATGGGTTGCCTCCTTCTCTTGGTGCTAGGCCACTAAAGCAAGAGCCTAGAGAGGCACCTGAGCATTTCCAGGACCCTGAAATAATCTTTGGTATAGTGGGAGGGTTGGTGATGAGGTTAAATCCAGCTCATTGTTTATATTGTGTTGGCCAAAAGTCCTTATGGTTTTTTCCATAAAATGAAAATCACATTTTTTATTTTCACCAATAACTTTATTGATTTGGATATCTTGAATATGTCAACTATCTCCCACAGGGTATAATGCTGACTGTTTTCAATTAACATCTCAATTTGTTTGCTATCAACTTCAACTGGTCTTCCTGACTGTGGACTATCATCCAGCAAGAAATCTCCAGCATGAAAGTTTGCAAACCACTTTTGAATGTTCAATCAGTCATAGTACCTTCTCCATACACTGCACAAATGTTCTTTTGAATTTCAGCTGAGTTTTTACCTTTCATGAAATAATAAAGCATAATATGCCAAAAATGTGTATTTTCTTCCACTTCAATATTAAAATGTCTACACAAAATTTCACCAATTTTGATATATTTTTAAATGCATGCTGATATGTCACGATACAATCAACAAAATTGTTTTGAATGGAGTTTAAAACAACTAAGCACTACTAGAGCCATTTTACAGAAAAAACTAAATGAACATTTTGGCCAACACAATACCTAGTTGTCATTCAACTAGTTTCTCAAACTCTTAAAATATTTACAACAGGGGCATAAAGACATTTGACATAGAGGGCTAGTCCAGGGCAATTATATCTGTGAGACACCAAAGAGGAGTTGTGGTTACTATGGGAATGGGCAGGCATGCTAGTGAGGAACATTTCAGAGTTTCTTCTTCTCTTAGGACCTAAGAAAAGCTGAAATAGCAGGTTTTACTACCTATTCTTTTGATGTCTGTGTGTTCATTCTCTGTTGGCATAGTTTTTATTAGTGGAACTTAGAATTTCTCACATCTGAATTGAACAAGCTTTGTCTGCCTCAGTAAAACACAGGCGCTTCCATATCCAGAAAGCAGGTTTCTTGGCCTGAGCTTCTTTTCCTAACATCAGAGCCTGAAAGTGCAGTTAGGTGGTTTTATTTAGGAAATAATCTCTGGGACAGGAATCAAGGATCACCAGGATGATCAACAAGGAGGGAGGGGGAGCAAGTCCAAGGAGGAAGCCCTTAGGCAATCAGTACTGTGGGAGACAACCAGTTCTTGATACCCTGGGACTGCCTGATGAATGCAGAAATTGTTTTTCAGAATCACCCAAGCAAGAGAAAAAATGAAGTGCATGCGCAGAGCCTCTGTCTTCTGTGGGCCCAGGAGGCATCAGCACCCCACATTTCTGGGTGGTGCCTAAATGTGTCAAGCAGGCTCCCTGTGTCACAAGAAAGACTTTTAAGTAGGATCCTAGGACATTTTGCAGTGTGATTTACTGTATGAAATTCCTCTGTTACTCAAATTTACATTAAAGAGCTCCATTTTACTTTAAGATGTTAGCTGTCAAAATGCTCTTTCTTTGAATGGGATCCTGTTTTGAGACTGTGCCACAAGGCTACTCATTTTTGTGGTTTACATCAGATACACACCAAGGTAGTTTTGGTTAAACTGCCCAATTGGGATCAATCCTGTCCTTTCCCAGTGAGCAGCCCAGATACAGCATGCAACCAGAGATCAGTCAGGGAAGAGAGATTGACTTCAATTGCCTCTGCTGTGCTTGATGCAGATATTGTGGATTCTTTTCTTTTCAATGCTGTCCTGCTTGTCTCCCACTGTTCATCTATCTACTCTCTCTCCTGACTTTGGTAAGTCATTTCTTCTTTTTAGATTGTCACTTGACCTACACAGACTTGGTCTCACATTCTCTTGAACAATTCCAGTGATGTGATGTTTGGTGGCATCCTAGCCTATGCACACCTGAGCCTCCAGGACCAGCTCCCTATGTCACCAATGTGGCTGTGCCTCCATATCCCCCAACAACTAACTGGCCCACCACTAACCTGCCTTGGCAGACAGCTTCCATTTGACTTTTACTTCATTACTAACTCCTGTGATTCAATGAATGATTCATAACAAACATCTATCATATGACAGAGTGCAACATCAGAATAATCAGTATCTTTCGGAAAATGTATTTATCAAAAGTTGGACAATGGTATTATTTCCAGGACTGCTAGAGAAGAGAGAGAGAGAGAGAGAGAGAGAGAGAGAGAGAGAGAGAGAGAGAGAAAGGTTTTAGCATTACAAAACCTTGCTACAAGATGGACAGTGAAGCCTGAATTTGCATCATGTGCTCAAAAACACTAGTCTCAAAAAATGGATTTAGGTGTCCACTTTGATCTGTACAGACAAAGCAATGAACCTCCACTAAAATGAAAGAAGATCATGTTTTCCTAACTGTACAAAAGAACTGCATGTACTAGCATAGTTCTAAGATGGAAAGGCTGAGTTTTGGATCATTGAAAACACTGCTGGTGCAGAACTAAGCATTTAAACACGTCGTTAATCATTAGCATAATTTCTGGAATTTTTCTAAAAGGCCTAAGAACTAAGCTCAAGAAGATATAAATATATAATTTGTTGCATGTGCTTTTTTTCCTGCCAAAAATATAGGAAAATTTTGAAATTTTCTATTAAAAATCAACTACAGTAATTTTGCAGGATATGGAAATAGAGGGAAAAAACCATAAAGGTAATTAATTTCATTTTTGTGATTCTCAGGTTTTCTCTCACATTTGAAGAAGAGAATTTGCCTCTTAAACAAAGGAATCTATACAAGTACCAGAACCAAACCACTGGGCAATGGTGGTGCATGTGATCAGGGCCCATAGATAACCAGAGCTTGGCATTGCCCCAACTATTTTGGCAGCCTGTCTATCATAGGTTCCCGTAAAGATGGTTTTCTTGATATCAGACCACTAGAAAGCCATTAGGATCTCCTCAGGAGGCACTGAGCATGCCACATAGAATATCCAGTTTGGGGTTTAGGACAAATATACCCTGGTTGGCAGTACAAAGGAAGGATTTTCTTTTGGTCTGCGGACCCCCTGACAATTTAGAATGTACAGAAGGGGTTTTCATCAGCTGAGGTACAGCTTGCCAAATATTTACATATTGTTCCCACAATTATGGAAGGAATGGCAAAATAAGGTAATCTAATAATCAATGGAAAAGAGCAGTATCTGCAGTGGCAGACTGTTTTGGAAGGCCAAGTGACTGGATATGCCTTTCCTGGCCTGCACATTTGTCATTGGTTCATGGACCTTTGCCAATGTCTACTGTGGGGCACAGATCAGCAGTGAATGCTGTGGGCCTTGATAGACAAGTCAAAGGTGGCCCTGACCACTCAGATAGGGGAACAGGCAGTGGCTCTGCAGATCCATGATTTGTCTAACAGAGAACACAGGAGTCCCAGTGGAGCAGAACACTAGGAATAATCAGAACAGCAGAGCCTTGAGTGCCCAGCAGGAGGTACAGGATTGTGTGTGGGCACTTGTGCACACTGGGAGCTGGGGCAATAGTTCTTCTGGGGGCTGAGTTTTTAAGGTCAGAAGAAGTACAGAGCCCCAAAACTAAGTAGTGTGAGGTTGGGAGTTCAGGTTGGAGAGATAGGCAATGGCCTGATCAATAAAAGCCTCAGACCAGGGTTGAGTAGGTTAGGTCTCATCCTTGGGCCATAAGTAACCTTTGACTAGAAGAATGACAAAATATGATTTATATATGTAAACTGTGGGTAAATCTCCACAGATAGCAAAGAAAGATGATGCATTTCAAAGACACTTCAGAAGGCTTTGAAATCACCACATATCATTAGCCATGCTGATTTTCTCCTATTCTTTTTGATGTGCTTCTCTTACAAAAACATCTGAAGGCAGATGCCATGATTCCCTTGTTTAGGGCAATACCTGGAATTCCCATTATTGTTGGCTAGGAAAGGTTCTCCACTTGCCCCCTCTTCTGCTTCACACCTGTCTACACTGGCAGGCTTGTCTCCAACATCCACACTTACGGATCACAACACTGGGGTTTTTCTTTTAAGAAGGTAATCACCCTTATTATGCCTCTGTTGGCTAGACCACATGCTGTCTAGAACACTGTTCTTTATTTACCTTATTACATTTACTGAACTGGAAGTTCTTTACTGGTAGACTGTACATGTGTACACATCTGCACAGGTATGTTCATATAAGAAGGTGAATGCCAGGGGGTGTCATTTCCTGCAGCAGCTGCCCCAAATGCTATTTCTGGTAAAAGCTAAAGAGCATCAGGGAACTGAGTATACATCATTTGAATACTGTAGAACATTCTTGCTGCAAACAAAGCAACTTATTTTCTAGGATTTTTATATATTTTGTGGCTTTTTCCTTCCTATAAAATATATTTGGATAATTACATACATATACAACATACACACACATTTAATTTTGTCCAAGTTTTCATTGTTGCAGGCTTTCAGCAGTGGCAATCAGGTGTCCCACTTATGAGATACCAAACAGTTCATGACAGAAGACATAGCCTTGGAGTCTCAGGCCTGCCACTTCCTACCCATGTGCTTACTAGCAGCACTCTATACAGTAGTGTACTTTGCCTTGTGAAGAAACTCTGTTTAGGCATCAAAATAGTCAACAGGTAGAAAAATACATTAGACTACTTCACTGAAAACATAATTTTCAACAGAAGCATGTCTTGTTCCTGCAACCACCTAACTGTGTCCTGATTGCCAAGACAAAGACAATTTCCAGAGAAGCAAACAAGATGACACAGCTGCATTTCGGAAATGGCACCTGTGTAAGTAGTCATTGCCTTGGCTGCCCTCTCCTTCAGGCCTCTTCTCTTAGAACAATGTGTTGGTGGAGGGGACATGCATGATGAAGGCTGCAGGTTGGTACCTATTACAGTCTCATGGCTCAGAAACCACAGCACAACATGGGGGTGGCCAGAGGCCAGGGTCGCACCATGGAGAGAGAAAGCAGCTGTGCCAGGCCTCCCTGCCCTTTCAAAAACTAGCAGCAATATGTGCTTAGGCAGTGTATTCCAATCTCTGTCTCCCTCTGCATTCTCCTCTCTAATTATTTTCTTCTTTGCTCTCCTCTCAATGCATCCTTTCCACAGCACCTCACCTCAGCTCACTTCCCTTCTGAAGATTTCAAGGGGAAAGTAAGAAGAAAACATCAGGACGTATCAAGTGGCCTTAAACGTTTCAAGGAGATGAAATCAGATGAAACCCTAAACTGAGCAAATGGGAAGTTTAAAAAAGCAGCCCACACAATTCTTATTTTGCCTGCGAAGAGAAGGATATTTATTTCTTTCCTTTACTCTGGCCTATCACACAGTCTCTAGACCCATGGGTTCTGACTGTTGTATAGCTAGCTAGCCCAAAACCAAAAGAATAACACAAGAATGTCCTTATCAAATCAAAGTTCTTAGACACCAACCAAAGTTCTTAGACACAAATGCCACTATAATTTATACTGTAATTTAAATGGTAGGCTCTGATTGAAATGTCCAATGGGCTTTGCTCTTCTCCTTTCAGGGGTCAGGGACATCCATTGAAGAGGGCATGAAACCTGGTAGCCAGAAGCTGTGACAGGCCAATCTTCAAGTTCCTTTGCTGTTCCCTGTAGCAGAGACTCCTGAGAACATGGTGAGTGAGAGGCATGAATGTGAATGCACAATGTAGGAACATCTCTGTAGTCCCAATGTCTGCACTCATGCAGCTTCCTGGTCTGTGCAGCACTTAGCAGAGTGTTCCCATGCATATATGTTCTCTTCACTATTCAGGGGCCAATTCTTATAATAATAGGTATTATTAACTCAGTTTGTACAGAAGGCCCATGCTCCATGGGGCTGGTCATGGGATGTGAGAGACCCACTTGTCCATGTTCACAAAAAGGGGCCTTGTTCTGAACCACATTTTGAAACTCAGTTTTTTCCACTGATTCCATTTGGCTTTTTACTTTTCCAGCTCCTGATCTAGTTACTTACTTCCATATCCTCTGTCTTCAGACTTGATGTCATATGCCCAGTATCTGGGTGTAAATCAAGGCGCAGTGTCCGATTCTGCGTGCTAAAATCCATTCCCTTCTGAGATTTCCATATCTCTTTTCTGTGCTATTTTGTCATTCCTTTAAAAAATCTATTCATTTCTAGAAGGAGGACAAAGAGAAGAAGAGGAAGGAGAAGGATAAAAAGGAGAAAGAGATGGAGGAGGAGAAAAATCAGGGCAGGGAGAACAGTAAAAAGCCTTGAAGGTTTGGATCATGGACAGGAAACTTAAAATTGTAAGGGAGAGGGGGCAAGATGGCTGTGGAGCAGGGTGTAAGCATAAGATCAGACATATAGACCAATGGAACAGAATGGAGAGCCCAGAAATAAACCCAAGACTCCATGGTCAATTAATATTTGACAAAGGGGACAGAAACATAAAATGGAATAAAAATAGCCTTTTCAACAAGTGGTGTTGAGAGATTTGGACAGCTACATGAGAAAGAATGAAACTTGACCATCAACTTACACCATACACAAAAATAAACTCAAGATGGATAAAAGATGTAAGTCTAAGTTGTGACACCATAAAAGTCCTAGAGGAAAACATAGGCAGGAAAATCTCAGATATTCCCCGCAGTAATATTTTTACCAAAATATCCCATAGAGCAAGGAACATAAAGGAAAGAATAATCAAATGGGACTTCATCAAAATAAAAAGCTTCTGCACAGCTGAAGAAAACATTAGCAAAATGAAATGGGAACCAACTGAATGGGAAAAGACATTTGCCAATGATACCTAGGACAAGGGTTTTATCTCCAAAATATATAAAGAAATATATAAAGAACTCACACAACTCCACACCAGGAAGACAAACAACCAATTAAACAATGGACTAAGGACCTGAACAGACACTTCTCCAAGGAGGACATACAGAAGACCCAGAAATATATGACAGGATGCTCAGCATCACTAGCCATCAGAGAGAGGCAAATTCAAACCACAATGAGATACCACTTCACACCAGTCAGAGTGGCCATCATAAACAAATCAAAACACAACAAGTGCTGGTGAGGTTGTGGAGAAAAAGGAACCCTAGTACACTGTTGGTGGGATTGCAGACTGGTACAACCACGATGGAAAACAGTATGGGATTTTCTCAGAAAACTAAAAATGGACCTACCTTTGGACCCAGCAATTGCACTGCTAGGATTATATCCTAAGAACCCTGAAACACCAATCCAAAAGAACCTATGTTCTTCGCAGCAATGTTCATAGCAGCACAATTTACAATAGCCAAGTGTTGGAAGCAACCTAGGTGCCCATCAGTAAATGAATGGATCAAGAAATTATGGTACATTTACACAATGGAATTCTATGCAGCAGAAAGAAAGAAGGAGCTCCTATCCTTCATGACAGCATGGATGGAACTGAAGAGCATTATGCTAAGTGAAATAAGTCAGGCAGTGAAAGACAAATACCATATGATCTCACCTTTAACAGGAACCTAATCAACAAAACAAACAAACAAGCAAACAAAATGTAACCAGAAACATTGAAATAAAGAACAAACTGATACTAACCAGAGAGGATATGGGAGGGGATAATGTCAGGGGAGGACATGTATAAGGGACACATGGACAAAATCAAAGTGGGGTAAGGTCAAGTTGGGAGGTGGGGATGGGTGGGGCGGTGGGAGTGATGAGGGGAAAATAGAAAAAACTGTACTTGAACAACAATAAAAAAAAGAGAAAAGAGATTTTAAGGAGGAAACATGAAGTGAAATGTTTTCTTTTTCTTTTTTCCCAGATTCATGAACCATACACTTGATCTATTTCTTAGTTTTCATATCTGCAAAATGGTGATACTAGTTTCCAGATTTCACCTCATACCAGGGGCATTGGGAGGATGAATGAGCTTTCCTTTTGGATATTTAGAAGGCTTTGGGTATCCCTTCATAATACTCCATTGGCTCAGATAAATTCTACTCCAGCATATGAATGTTTAAATCCTTGAAAGCAGCAGTGAACACCAGCCTTCCACCAGGCATGGGCCTGTATTTTACCTTTAAAGGGTCATTCTAGTTGATATTTCATTTTTTGTTCCTGCCTTTGAGTGTGTGTGTGCCCACTGACTGCCCAGAGTAGCACCATGAGGCAGGGACAGGTACCATTGTCACTGCTCACACAAGGCCCCAAGAGGTCAGATGATATCCTGAAATCACTCAGATGAAAAGGACCATAATCTGCAGCAACATGATGCCAGGCCCATGCATGCTTGGAAGAATTAAAATACTTCCACTCTCCCCACACAGGGCCAGTGGGCTATGGAAGATCTACTCATCCTTGGTTTGTCTCATTTAAGTTTATGTACATCTGCCCCCCAAACTTGCATCCTCAGAGATGCCCATTAATGTCCTCTGTGTCATGCTTCTATTTTCATGGCAAGGTCAATCCAAGGACCCTGAACAATGCTATACAGCAGATCCTAGGCATGGGGAGAGCATGCCCTTCAGTGCCTTCTGAAGGCTGCCATTTTTTTTTGGTCAGGCTTTTCTCTCCTAGGTCTGACATCAGCCTTTCTTTTGTATTTTAAGTAATATATCCTAAATCTATAGTCACAGAGTTAGCTATTTTTATTTTTTTCACTGAGTCTCTATTTACTTGTACAGTTACTGGATCACTATTTCATCTTCTCTCGAGGCTAAATATTCTAATTCTATTCTGATTCAACCTTTCTTTCCAAATCTATTCTCCAGTCTTAATCTATTTCACTGCACACATTTGAATGGTCTCCCTGTTGCCCACACTTCCTGATGAGGTCCTGAGGTTGTGCAGTAATGGAACATGGGTCTGGCTTCATGTTTAGTATCATATTAACAATAGGGGCCCTGTGACATGGATCCTGGTGGTCTCCATCCAGACACCCCTTGATTCCTTTATCTGACCTGTTCCTCTGCCCTACAGCATGCTGTTCTCTTAATATAAGCAATCATACATTCTTTAGAACACTTGGGTTTACCCTTCAAGCCAGAGAGCTGGGAGTGCTTATGGGCTTGTCCTTAGTGTCCAGTAACCAGTGATGGACAGGTACACATATGAAAGTCTATCTCTCTTGCTCCCAGGCAAGACAAACTCAGAGAGGTGACACTTACCTTCCAGTACCTTCTGCAGGGTCAGGCTGTAGCTCCCCTCTATAGGGCTTTTCTGACATCTTGCCCCATATAACCTCCTCCTCTTCCCATCCTCTTCTCTTGTACCTTGACTACCTCTCCTAGGGCTTCTTCCATAATCAATCACTTTCCCAGGGATCCTCAACTTGGGGTCTGATTATGAGAGAACCTGCAAAAAACACTTGGGTTTCAAATTCTCCTCAAAATCCCAAAGGTTCTTTGGTTAACCTCATTTCTGTGACCTTGAGCAAAATATTCATCTGCACTTATTTTTGGACTTCTTACTTGAACTAGAATTTTTGCTGGTTATAATTTCATGAGACTCTACACTTAAGATTCATGAAAGGAGGGATCTTAATGTCTGTGTAGAAAGTAGATCTGTGGATCAATAGGTTGCTCTGCCACTTATTATGTCTGTGTGCATGTGGGATAGAGCAAGATCAAACCTGAATGAACTACTTAGTCTCTAGGCTTCCCATCTTATCTGTGAGTTGGGGACAATGATAACATCTCTTCTTCATGCTGAGAGGGTGCAGTGGCATCATCATGCAATGTGCTTGATCTGGAGCCTCTGGCTAGCATTCAGTGTGCACTAAACATTAATCCATGGCAGGGGTGGGGAGTGGTGGGGAGAAAATGCAGACAACTGTAATTGAACAACAATAAAGTAATTTATGGAAAAAAAAAACTTTTCCCCTAAAGCCACAGCCTTGGGTATCTGGGAATGTTTAGATTTCTCTCCCAGATCACTTATCTAAGAGGCTCTCTTCTATTGCTTGGGGTTGGTGGGAGACACACGTCAAGAGGATGTTATCCTTGACATTATGCAAAGGTACTCCAGGAGCTGAGAGATGTAGTTCCTATTCCTGAGGTAAAGGAGGCAAATACCCCAGCTCTTGGCATAAGCACAAAATACCTGGCATCTGACTTTGGAAAGGTTCAGCTCCATGGGATATGAGAAACATTCATCTCTGAAGTCAATGGTGAAATCAAAAGTGAACTTATTTACTCTTCACTTTGGCTTGCATAACAAGCAGCAAATTATAATTAGAGTATTTTGTCAAGGAGGGAATGTCAGAAATTTATGGGACCAGTGCCTATTTATTGGATACTAGCTTACAAGAGAAAAAGGACAAAACACTTAGGGAAATTAGAAGCCATTTAGAAAATAAGTCCCTAGGTAATCTGTTGAATTTCAATCAGCCAAGGACAACTGTTATTTTTCTATTATATTTTCCTGTCTCCTTTCTTTGCTCCCAGTCAGGCAATACTTCTGAAGGCATGGCTGAGTCCTTAGCTGTTAATAAGCAAGAACTCTTGAGCAGTCATGAAACCCTGTTAGGAGAAGGTGGATGCTGAATCCAGAGAAAACATTCCAACCTAAGATCAGTAAGCAGGCAAGAAACTCAGTCCACTCAAGTACTTAATGAATGTAAGATACCTTCTTAGATGCTACAGAGTATGTAAAGATAATTACAACACAGCCTTCTCCTGGCAAGGCTTATAATCTGGGTGTGGGGAAGAGACAAAACTAAGAACATCCAAAGCAGAGAGAAAGTACAGTAAAGGAATTGCAGAGTACTGTTGGTTAAAGAAAGGGAAATTGTGTTTGAAGCTAAGGGTTGGGTGTATGCACAGGCTTCTACCCCACAGTAGTGAATAGCTTCTGACTTTGCCAGCTGATTGACAAGCCAACAAGAAGGAATCCCTGGGGTCATACTGCTTGTGCCTCCACAAGAGCTTTTTAATTAAACATTTGGTTTAAAACACTTTAAAACCATGCATACTTGCAGGTATTGTGTTTATTTTCATTTAGCTTTGTGATAAAGTTAAATATTTTCATGATATAAACATTCTTCTTGGATAAATTCTATTTTAATACATCATGAATATAAAAAGTAAGGATCTGAATCCAGAATCCCAAATCACCAATTCAAAAGAACCTATGTACCCCTATGTTCATAGCAGTGCTACATACAATAGCCAAGTGCTGGAAACAGCCTAAGTGCCCATGAGTAAATGAGTGGATCAAAAAGCTGTGGTACATTTACACAATGGAATACTACGCAGCAGATGAAAGAAGGAACTCCTACTTTTCAAAACATCATGGATGGAACTGGAGAATATTATGTTAAGTGAAATAAGCCAGTCAGTGAAAGACAAATACCATATGATCTCACCTATAAGAGAAATCTAATGAACACAATAAACTAACAAACAACATAGAACCACAGGAATGAAAACATGGAACAGACTGACAGTGATCAGAGGGGAGAGGAGAGACTGATAATAATAGAAAGATCGGGAAGGGACTAGTCAAAGAATGTATATGAATGATCCACTGACATGGACTGTGGGAATTAACTGTGGGGGGTGGATGATGGGTGGTGGAGGACAAAGGGGTAAAAACTGGGACAAATGTAATAGAATAACTATTAGAAAAAATATAAAAAAAAGACAACGTGATTTGGTGTCCACACTCAGTGAATGATTAATTAGCTGTTGTTTCAGTTGGATTTGGAGAAAGCATTTACCAAAATTTTCCCAATTAGCCTTTGAGCTATGACATCACATGCTGATCTTCAGGATGTAGTACAGGTGGTTGGTGATGCTTACTTCCCCAAGTTAACTTCTTCTCATATTGTCCCTTGGCAGAGCATGGAACAAATTACTATGTATTCTCCTAGCCCCACCACCCTTAACATATTTAACAAAATCAATATTTTTTTATAATTGGCCCTAATCATATTCCTGATTTTAATTTCTAGTTAGATACAACATCATTGTGTTGCATTATTTAGAACAAATCATTTGATACAAGAAGACATTAATATTAATGTATCTCATTCATTGCAAAAATATTACATTGATTCATTAAACTGTGCTTACTACATTGAGTTATATTACTAATCATGCAGTAGTTTAATATTAAAATAAAAGTTAGTAGCTACCTTAGAGGGCAAGAAAGCTTTCAGTCACTGCTCTCTTGGTGACAGCAGAGGCTGCTGTGTTTACTTTTTCCTGACTCTTCTCCTGAACAGATTTTCAGTTACAGTTTTCTGAGTAGATTTCTTTTTGTATGGATACAAACTTGCTTTTAAGCCTTCCTTCTTGTTAATACTAAGAACTGAAACCAACATTGTTTCTTGTTCCTGTGCTAAACAGTACAGACCAAAGTGAAAACAAGCAAAAACAAAAATAAAAACAAACACAAATGACAGCTAGGCTGCATGCTTCAAGGAAGCCCTACCTCTGGAAGGTAAGACCCAGCAAAGATTCTGCTCGTCAAGACTCACACTCTAAGATCCTGCTTTTGCTGTGCCTACTAATCCAAGGCTATTTTGTGATAAACTCTACCTAATTCCAACTACTCCCTCACGTTTCAAGACCTGCCCAACAATCGCTGAGTTCAGTGCTTTTCTTAGCAGTTGCCGCACTATCCAGATGGGTCTCCCTTCCTGCAGTAGGTTCTTTCTTGTGGTCCTTTGGAGGAGTTGGGGGTTGATAGTATTGAGACGGAGGGCTGAAACCTGCATCTAAGGTGACTCTGAGCCTTGGATCCACATTTGATTCACATGAGTAGTTCCAATAAATACAATACCTGGGCCTTTCCCAGAACAATTAAATCAGAAATTTTGGGTGTGAGGCTGATGCATTCATATTTTTGAAGGCGACATTTGATTCTTTTGTGCCTTGGGTTGAGAACCACTGATATAGAAGGCTGGCATTTGTCAGTCAGTGATTTAATCCTTCATTTATTGAATATTTATCAACTGCTTTATACATGATATATAACTGGGCACTGGAAATAAAATGTCTTGTTTGTATACTCAGGAGACTTACATTCCACTGGGAGAAGAAAGAAAGTAATATCATGATAAAGGTAAGTGCTTATGAAGACAATAAAGACAGGGTGGTATGCAAGGAGGTGATGGGGGGAGAACCTCACATTATAATACAGTCCAGGAAGACTTTTATGAGGAGGTGACCTGCAGGTGGGCCCTCTTATTAGAAGTAGCAGCCATATGAGCTTCTGGGGGACAACATGCAGGTAGGAGGAAGGGCATGTGCACAGGGTTGAACCTGGATTATTGGCGGGGGGGGAAGCAGGTCAGTGCAGATGGACTGTATTCCCTCTGCTTCTCCTCATGTTGAGATTGCAGGAAGGAGGAAAGGAAGCAGTTATGAGGCTACTGCTAAGTCTGAGAGTGGATGATGACAATACTGACCAAGATGGGGAAAGGAGGAGACGGGAAGAACTGGATATGTCTGACTTTATATGGAAGCAGAGCCAAGAGAGCTGCTAATGGGTGAAAAGAAGGCATGGAGGAAAGAGATCAATCAGGTGTAATGTCTTGGTCTGATGCTGAACTCAACATAAGGAGGAGCAGAGGGAGGAGTGAGTACAGACCAAAGTTGAGTTCTATATGCCTGTTCCACATCTGTGTGCAAATGTCAGGGAAGCAGGTACACATAGGAGAATGTAGGTAGACTTCAGAATCGGGAATTTCAATTTAGCACATATAGGAGTTGCAATGGTCATTTAGATGCATTGACAATTATGTTGTTTGATGACATACTTCAGTTAAAAATGAAGATAGAGCACTGAAGAGGCCCTGGGACCCAGTGCTAGTACATATGGATATGTCTCTGATGGCAGTGAAAGGGAGAGCCACTAAGGAGGTAGAAAGTGAATGGGCATGAAGGAGGTCCAGGGAAAGTGCCATCCTCACAACCAAGAGGATAGAGGGTTTCCACACTCAGGTAGTAGCAAACAGCCTAAGGCAGAAAAGACATCACTGGAATAAACAGAATGCAGCCAGTCTTTCTGCTTCACCCTACTCCTCAGGGCACCCTTATACCCATGGTCATACTCCAGAGTGCAATGTTAATGATTCTTTCTTGATATGAGAGGCTAGACAGCCTCACAGAGAGTGGCAGCGGTGGGGCCGGAGCACCAGTGAAGTGGGGTGAGCAGTAAATGATCTCTACCTGAAATGAGTGCATTTCCTGAGTGCAGCCAGAGCCTCAGTGAAGTGGGGTGAGCAGTAAATGATCTCTACCTGAAATGAGTGCATTTCCTGAGTGCAGCCAGAGCCTATACAATATACAATAACACCTAGATCTGCCTTTGGAGAATCTAGGTGTTATTCAAGAGAAATCTAGAGTGAGGTTGAAATAGTATCTGGAGCAGCAGACAGAGCAGTGGTGACAGAGAAGTGAGCACATTAATGAGGGATGCAAAAAGGAGATCTTGTACAAGGTTAGGCACTGGGAAGGAGGGATGTCTATGAGTTAGGGTGTGAGTGTATTTAAGTATGTATATATGTGTGCAAGTACATGTGAATATGCATATATGTGTATGTTTGTGTATGTGTGAGATATATATGAGTATGTGTGTGTGTGTGTGTGTGTGTGTGTGTGTCAGTGGCAGTGGGTATTGGCTAAGGTGACAGGAAGGAAATCTTTGGCTTCATAGCATAATCTCAGTGCTCAGAAGACAGAAGACACTCAACTGTATCAGCTACTCATTCTTCACAAACAACTGGTGCAAGACAAATTTATCTATCATATTTAGATGCAAATTCAGGGCATGGAAGGATAGGAATGTGTTGCTGATTTTTCTCTACAAACTTGCAGGATTTAAAATGGCCTTAAAAAGCCAGAAGTTGGCCCCTAATTGAGAAGAACAAATTTAACAAGGTAACCTTGGCCACTCCATTTTGAATGGGTCACTGATAAATTAGATGGTGCAGCAGAGGGTAGTCACAAATGGGAAGGATACATACATGTGTGTTATTGGGGAGAGGAACATGATCATGGGAGTGTTGAGCTCAAGAAGGAGAGGTGACAAAGAAAATAGAACAGTGGTTCATGTACTTAGCTCAGAAACTAAACCCATCCTACCCTCAGCGGAATTAGAGGTTCTACTGACTGCAAACAAGTACTCAGCAACAACAGTGTCTGCTGTTCCCAAGAAAAAGGGCTGCTCCAGCACATCTGGTTCTGAAAGTATCAGGTGTAGCTTGAGAGGAGTTCCTATGGTGAATGAGTGACTGAGAATACTCAGGCCCTTTCAACTCAGGGATCTTTTTTTCCCAAATACAGTGAAAATGACAGAATTCTGTAAACAGGGTATGTGAAAATGCCATTTTACTGGGGGCAGTAGAAGAGTAAGGTTCAAGTCCAGGCTTTGTGACTCTGGACAAGTTGCTTAACATCTCTGTGCCTCCATTTCCCTATCTTTAGAATGTGGTTAATGATTTATAATACTTAGGAGAGTGATTGCAGAGGACAGTTAATGGGTAGGAGGATACTTGCTGATGGAAAGAAAGAAACTTTGGTAAATGTCAGGCACCCTTTTAGCCCATAAAAAGCAGAGATAGGGGTCTCTATTCCATTCCTAATGCAAGGGGGTGGGAAGAGCCTGGGCAAAGTTTCTTCTTTGGCTGTTAAAACTTCCTTGATGGACTTCCAGGCTGTCTCACCACCCTATTTCATATTGCTGGTTGGAAGACTAACATTGCTGAGGAAGACCTAGTCTTCAGGCTCCTGGATATTTGACAAATACTCAAAAGGGGCCAGGTGGATAACAGCATCTCAGGTTTTTTGTCATTAAAAGCTGACTCAGAGAACATGGATTGGAACTGAAGCCAAAACATTGCTTCCTAGATTTTGCCCACTGAAGGGAAGTTTTGTGCCCAATCAGGGAAAACCAGGTGGAGCCCTGGTCCTAACTCACTTTTATAAGAGACAGCTAATGCCCATCTGCTCTTCTGAGATGAAACTAGAAGATAATATTACTTACATGCATATGTAATTCAAATTGTAAGTTGATTTAATGTCCTAATTATAATATGAAGGATAGGTAAAAGGTTAAATTATGAAATCTCATATGTGGTTTAATGCATACATTTTAGGGTACAAACACATATGGTAGGGTATTGAAGGACCAATGATTTGGTGGACACTAGAATGAAAACCCATCATGCGAAAAGTAATAATAGGTTAGGATTTTTTGTATTAGTAATAGCTTAGGATTGTTTGTATTAATACATTCTGGGAGAAAAGGCACCTCACCTTCATAAAGTGAGGATAATATTGGGAAGGTTGTGGGTGGATAGCATGGAGGAAGTGAGGCAGTGTGATCCTTATCTCCCAACCTCTACTTCCCCTGTGAACGTGCTGGGTCTGGGTGGAAGTATAGTGAAAACAGAATTCCTCATAGCATGGGTAATGTTGACCTGAGTCTGTCCCTATGATATGACTCTGGAGGCATGGGAATAACATAGGGTCAAGAAAAACGATCTCTTGTCTTAGGACCTCACAAGTATGGGCATTTATTCAGTCTTCATTGGTTAAAGAGACTGGTATATCATATCCTTTGATATGTAATAGGAAAAATAATTTAAGTTTTTTTTCTGCTAGATCCCTGAGGAAACAACTATAGCCCCTAAAGAAAAAATATATTTAGTATGCTATCCTCACAACCAAGATTTTCATACTGTGGTTATGTGTGTGTCTGTGTGCACACATATTTTATGACAATTATATACATTGTTTTTTAAAAACAACTTATTGATAAAATCAAGTGAAATCCCTGAATTTCACATGTCTCTGCCAACATGATAACACCTGCTTCTAGGATTGCATGACAAGTCTTCATTCTCCTCTTTACATGGTGGCTACCAAGGTTCTAAATGAATGTCCCAGCCTATTGGGTAGGGTAGGGAGGAGGAAGGAGAAAGGGAGGAGTGGGCTGTGTTTTTAATGACAAACACTTGTCAACCCTGTTTGAAGTATAAAAAGCAATGCATAGACACTTAAATTTCCCCTGGAAATGTAGAAAATTGTGAGAACGTAAAATTTACCCACAATTCCAGTGACCAGACAGAGCCACATTTAACATCTTTACAATATTTTGTCTTTATATATTTTAAACTAAACTGGATTCATTCTATGTAATTTTTTTTACAATACATTATATTATTAAAATTTGGTCATGCTACTATTCCTATATACTTTATCTACTCTGCCCTGCTTTTTTTTTGGATACTTGTCTTTTAAAGTGCTTAATGCTTATAAACAGTGTTCTTTACAGGAAATTGCAAGCATGAATCTCATCACTTTTTTTGCCACAGGAGTAGCTACATACACTTGGTATATCATCTGGACCTCAAGGAAAACATTTTTCAGCAGCTGACTAGCTGGACTCCCCTTTTTATTGTAGGGATGTAAGCATCATAACACTTCAAATATTTTTGTCTGTGTAATCACAAACTACAGTAAAAAATAAATAAAAGTTTTTTTTCCAATTAACTTAGAATTATACTGAGATCTGGGATAGCTGCCAAAAAAGGTCATAGAGAACTCTTAAAATTTGCTAGTTCTATCAGAGACACCTCATTGTCAAGAGGAAGATGAGACATATAATAAAAGTTAGGTGACTAAAAAATGCTAAGAATCACAACTAAACCAGATGGTTAAGAAAGTCCTAAATAAGTATGCTGCAAAAACAGCAAGTGGAGTAGAGTTTGTCCAAACCCTTTATTAGGTATATAAATGAACTAGATTCCAAGATTCTAGAATGTACAAGGGATATTATACCAAAAGCATAGTCAACAAATTAAAAATACATGCATTGAATTTTATTAAAAGTAAATACTTTTGTGTACCAAAGGATATTATGAATAGAGTGAAAAAGCAACCAATACATGTAAATAGAGAAACTATTTGCAAATCACACAAGAGGTTAATATCCATAATATATAAAAAGCTCTTACAACTCAACAAGGAAACAAATAACTTGATTAAACATGGGTATAGAAAGATATTTCTCTAAAGAAGATAAACAAATGGTCAATAAGGACATGTTCAGCATCACTAAAGAAATGCAAATTAAAACCACAATGATATATCACTTTACATCCATTTAAGATGGCTGTTAAATACACACACACATGCACACACACAGAAAATAATAAATATGAGACACATGGACAATTTGAAATTGAAATCCTGTGTACTTCTGCAGGCAATATAAAGTGGTACAGTTGCTATGAAAATTCCCCAAATTCTACATTGTTTTCCATAATGGCTATACCAGCCTGCATTCCTACTAACAGTGCACTACATCCTCTCCAACACTTGTTGTTTGTTGATTTGTTTATGATGGCCATTCTCACTCGTGTGAAGTGCTATCTCATTGTGGTTTGAATTTGCATCTCTCTGATGGCTAGTAATGCTGAGCATCCTTTCATATATATCTGGGCCCTCTGTCATTCTTGGGGAAGTGTCTGTTCAGATTCTTTGCCTATTTTTAATTGTGTTGTTTGTCTTCCTGGAGTGGAGTCATGTCAGCTCTTTATATATTTTGGAGATCAAGCCCTTGTCCAATGTATCATTTGCAAGTATATTTACCCATATGGTTGGTTCCCTTTTCATTTTGCTGATGTTTTCTTTAGCCATGCAGAAACTTTTTATTTTGTTGAAGTACCATTGGCTTATTCTTTTCTTTATACCCCTTGATCTAGGGGATATATTGGTGAAAGTACTGCTTCTTGGAGTATCTCTGATTTTCTTGCCTATGTTCTCCTGTATGACTTTTATGGTAATGTGACTTATTTTTTAAATATTTTATTTATTTATTTTTAGAGAGAGAGGAAAAGAAGGAGAGAGAGGGAGAGAAATATCAATGTGTGGTTGCCACTCACATGCCACATACTGGCCCACAGACCAGGCATGTGCCCTGACTGGGAGTTGAACTGGTGACCTTTTGGTTTGCAGCCTGAACTTAATCCACTGAGCTATACCAGCAGGGCACTAATGTAACTTATATTTAAAGATTTTATCTACCTTGAGTTTATTTTGTGTATGGTGTAAGTTGGTGGTCAAATTTCATTTTTTGCATGTAGCTGTCCAGTTCTCCCAACACCATTTGTTGAAGAGGCTATTTTTATTCCATTTTATGTTTCTGTCCCCTTTGTTGAATATTAATTGACCATGGAGTCGGGTTTATTTCTGGGCTCTCTATTCTGTTCCACTGATTTATGTATCTGTTCTTATGCCAGTACTAGGTTGTTTTGATTACAGTGGCCTTGTAGTACAGTTTGACATCAGGCATTGTGATTCCTCTTACTTTGTTCTTCTTTCTCAAAATTGTTGCAGTTATTTGGGTCATTTATGGTTCCATATAAATTTTTCAAATGTTTGTTCTATATCTGTGAAATATGTCATTGGTACTTTAATAGGGATTGCATTGAATCTATAAATTGCTTTAGGTAGTATGGACATTTTGATGATGTTAGTTCTTCCAATCCATGAACATGGTACATGTTTCTATTTCTTTGTGTCTTCCTTAATTTCTTTCCTCAGTATTGTATAGTTTTCTGATTACAGGTCTTTTACTTCCTTGGTTAGGTTTATTCCTAGGTACCTTATTTTTCTGATTTCTATATGAAATGGGATTTTTTCCCTGATTTCTGTTTCTGATACCAATATATTGGTACCAATATACCTTTGAATTGTGAATATTGACTTTGTATACTGCTGTTTTGCCAAATTCACTTATTAGGTCAAGTAGCTTTGGTTGAGTCTATAGGATTTTCTTTTTCTTAATTTCATTTTATGTTTTTCAAATGCAGTTGTATGCCTTTCCCCCCACCATTCCCCCCTCACCCCAGCCATCCCCACCTCCCACCTGATTTGACCACCCTTGGTTTTGTCCATGTGTCCTTTATAGTTGTTCCTGAATACCCTTCCCCCTATTCTCTCCATTATCCCCTCCCACCTCCCCACTGGTTACTGTCAGTTTGTTCTTTATTTCAATGTCTGTGGTTATATTTTGCTTGCTTGTTTGTTTTATTGGTTAGACTCCACTTAAAGGTGAGATCATGTGCTATTTGTCTTTCACTGACTGGCTTATTTTACTTAGCATAATGCTCTCCACTTTCATCCATGCTGTTGCAAAGGGTAGGAGCTTCTTCTTTTTTCTGGTATGTAGTATTCCACCGTGTAAATGTACCATAGTTTTTTGACCCATTCATTTACTGATGGGCATGTGGTAAACCCAGTTAAAAAATGTGCAAAAGACCTGAACAGACACTTTTCCAGGGAGGTCATACAGATGGCTTAGAGGTGTATGAAAAGATGCTCATTATGACTAGCCATCAGAGAGATGCAAATTAAAACCACAATGAGATACCACTTCACACTGGTCAGAATGGCCATCACAAACAAATCAAGAAATGACAAGCGTTGGAGAGGATATGGAGAAAGGGAACATTAGTGCACTGTTGGTGGGAATACAGACTGGTACAGCACTGTGAAAAACAGTACGGAATTTCCTCAGAAAACTAAAAATGGAGCGGCCTTTTGACTTGGCAATTCCACTGTTGGGATTATATCCTAAGGACTCTGAAACACCAATAAAAAAAACCTATGCACCCCAATTGTCATAGCAGCACGTTGTATAATAGTGAAGTGCTGGAAGCAACCTAAGGATTTTCCATGAACATTATCATGTCATCTCCAAGCAGTGAGAGCATTGCTTCTTCCTTTCCAATTTGGGTGCCTTTTACTTCTTTTTCCTGTGAGATCAATATTGCTGGGACTTCCAATACTATGTTAAATGGAAATAGTGAAAACAGACATCCTTTTCTTGTTTCTTATTTTAGTCGTTAAGCTTTTACTTTTGGCCATTGAGTATGGTGTTGGCTGTAGGTTTCTCATATGTGGTCTTTATTACATTAAGTTATGCTCTCTGTGCTCCCACTTTGCTGAGTGTTTTTATTATAAATGGTGTTCCTTATAAAATGCTTTTTCCATATCGAAATAATCATGTGTTTTTTGTCTTCTTTTTGTTTATGTGATGTATTACATTTATTGGTTTGCTAATATTCTACCTCTCTTTCATCCTTGGGATGAATTCCACTTGGTCATGGTGTATAATCTTTTTCATGTATTGCTGGATCCAGTTTGCCAATATTTTTGAGGATTTTAACATTTATACTCATCAGAGATATTGGTTTGTAGTTTTCTTTGTTTGTCTCCATCTGGTGTTGGGATTAGGATGATATTGGCTTCATAAAAAGAGTTTGGGATCTTCCCTTGGATTTTTTGGAATAGGCTGAGAAGGAAAGGGGTTATCTCTTCCTTGAATGCATTTCAAAATTCTCCTGTTAAACTGTCTGGTCCAATGCAGGTTTTTTGTATCCTGGAAGTTTTTTGATTACTACTTCAATTTCATCAGCTGCTTTCAGTCTGTTCTGGCTTTCTGCTTCTTCTTCATTCTATATTGGGAGCTTGAATGTTTCTAGAAATTTGTTCATTTCACCTAGGTTTTCAACTTTCCTGGCATGTAGTTTTTCATAGTAATTTGTAAGAATCCTTTGTTTCACTATGGTATCAGTTGTAATCTCTCCTTTTTCATTTCTGATTGTATTGATTTGGATCCTCTCCCTTTTTTTTTCCTGATGAATCTGCTTAAAGGTCTCTCAATTTTGTTTATCTCTTCAAGAAATCAGCCTCTTGATTTATCAATCCTTTCAGTTGTTCTTTTAGTCTCTATGTTGTTTACTTCTGTTCTGATGTTGGTTATTTTTTTTCTATTTACTATGGGTTTTGTTTGTTGTTGCTTCAGTTTTTGTACCTTTAGGGTTAAGTTGTTTATTTGAAATGTTTCTGTCTTTTATAGGTAGGCATGTATCACTATGAACTTTCCTCTTAGGACCGACTTTGCTGTGCCCCATATGTTTTGGGCTGTTTTAATTTTATTTTTTTAAATTTATTTTAATTGTTGTTGTATAGTTTTCTGTCTTTTATCCCATCCAGCCCACCCCCCAGCCCTCCCTACCTCCCTCCATTTCCATCCCCCCCCCTAGTTTTTGACCATGAGTCCTTTATACTTGTTCCTGTAAACCCTTCCTCTGTTCCTCTGAAATTCCCTCCCCTCACTCCTCTGGTCACTGTCAGCGTGTTCTCAATTTCAGTTTCTTTGCTTATATTTTGCTTGTTTGTTCATTTTGTTGTTTAGGTTCCTGTTAAAGGTGAAATTATATAGTATTTGCCTTTCACCACCTTGTAGAGGGGCTCCACCTGCAGAGCTCCATTCCTCTGTCACAGGTGAAAATAAAACTACCAAGACATGATCTGCTTGGGGAGGAGAGGTGGTCAATCTCTCAAAGGAGAAGGACCCAGAGCCTCTTCCTCATTGGGCTTTTATTGGGTTCAAATACATAGGAATTCAGGTATGTCAGGTACCAAGGATCAAACAATGGGTAACATTTCAAAGAAATCTGAGGGCTTAATCTGGGTCAATGTCTGTCAGGAAAGGGGGTTGCAAAAACTTTGGAAGACATATTCATTTCCTCCTCAGACCCTTATCATTTAAATGAGAGCACTCTTAGCAAAGCAGGTTTCACAGGACTTGACAAATTCTTTCTTATGCCCAATCACCCGGGGAAATACTCTGGCTGGCACAGGGCTGCACTGCCCGCAGTCATAGTTTCAGGCTTAAGTGGATTAGATCCATGAAGCAAGGGATCAGGAAGACATCTCCCAGATGGAAATGGGACTTGGCTATGTCAGAATAGCTGAGGGGGCGTGGGTCCATCACCCGCTCTTTGCTGCAGCCCCCAGAGTCCTTCCCTGAGGGCCTTCCAAGTGGTCGTGTCTGACTTGGATTATGCCTCCCCTGAAGGAGTCTTACCTGTCATTGACTAACTGACCAAGCACTGGGGCCAGAGATGGATGAAGCAGAAGCAGCACTCCTGACAGGGAGATAAACTTGGTCCCCTTAGTGGCTCAGGTCCTCTTGACAGAATAGACCCAGATGAAACAGGTCCCTTGGGCTCTTACACAGCCTAGCCATGGGGTGAGGATTACAGCTCCTAAAACCAGGCTGAATGGTCCGCAACACCATCTGGCTTATTTCTTTACTTACTTTTTTTTGGTCTGGACATTATGAATTTATTCAACTGAACAATTGAGAAAACATCAAACAAATTATCAAAGTCCCTAGTGCCAGGTTACCCCTTTCTTTTGGGTGGAAATTTTTGCATGCAGCAACCCCAGACTGAAAATTACTTTGTCAAAACCATGGCATGCTATGCCTCTAATTAGGCATATTTGGAATTCTGTCCTTACTTTTCATCTTCTGATTATTTTGCTATTTCAGTTCTCTTAACCAACTGATTAAGCTAGGTTTCTTTTATTTTTATTTTAATTTTTGTTCTTGTACAGTTTTCTGTTTTTTACTCCCAACCCAACCCACTGCCCCAGCAGTCCCCACCTCCCTCCCATTTCCACCATTCCCTAGTTTTTATCCATGTGTCCTTTATACTTGTTGCTCTAATCTCTTCCCCTTTTCCCTTGAAATTCCCTCCCCTCTCCCCTCTGGTGACTGTCAGTTTCAGTATCTTTAGTTATATTATGCTTCTTTGTTTGTTTTGTCAATTAGCTTCCTGTTAAGGGTGAGATCATATGGTATTTATCTTTCACTGCCTGGATTATTTCGCTTAGCGTAATGCTCTCCAATTCCATCAATACGGTTGTGAAGGGTAGGAGCTCCTTCTTTCCTTCTGCTGCATAGAATTCCACTGTGTATATGTACCATAGTTTCTTGATGCATTCATTTACTGATGGGCACCTAGGTTGCTCCCAACACTTGGCTATTGTAAATTGTGCTGATATGAACATTGGGGTGCATAGGTTCTTTTGGATTGGTGTTTCAGGGTTCTTAGGATATAATCCTAGCAGTGCAATTGCTGGGTCAAAAGGCAGTTCCATTTTTAGTTTTCTGAGAAAATTCCATACTGTTTTCCATAGTGGTTGTACCAGTCTGCAATCCCACCAACAGTGTACTAGGGTTCCTTTTTCTCCACAACCTCACCAGCACTTGTTGTGTTTTGATTTGTTTATGATGGCCACTCTGACTGGTGTGAAGTGGTATCTCATTGTGGTTTTAATTTGCAACACGCTGACAGCTAGCAATATTGAACATCTTTTCTTGTGTTTCTGGATGCTCTGTATGTCCTCCTTGGAGAAGGTCTGTTGAAGTCCTTTGCCAATTTTTTTTAATGGGGTTGCTTGTCTTCTTAGAGTGGAGTCATGTAAGTTCTTTAAATATTTTGGAATTAAATCCTTGTCTGAGGTATCATTGGCAAATATGTTTTCCCATACAGTTGGTTCTCTTTTTATTTTAATACTGTTTTCTTTAGCCATGCAGAAGCTTTTTATTTTGATGAGATCCCACTTATTTATTCTTTCCTTTATGTCCCTTGCTTTAGGGGACATATCAGTGAAAATGTTGCTGCATAAAATAACAGATTTTCCTGCTTATTTTCTCCTCTAGGACTTTAAAGGTGTCATGGCTTATATTTAAATCTTTTATCCACCTTGAATTTATTTTTGTGTATGGAGTAAGTAGTTGCTTGAGTTTCATTTTCTTGCATGTAGCTCTCCAGTTCTCTAAACACCACTGTTGAAGAGGCTATTTTTACTCCATTTTATGTTCCTGCCACCTTTGTCAAATATTCATTGACCGTAGAGCCATGAGTTTATTACTGGGCTCTCTGTTCTGTTCCACTGGTCCATGTGCCTGCTTTTATGCCAGTACCAGGCTGTTTTGATTACAGTGGGCTTGTAATACAGTTTGTATCAGGTATTGTGATCCCTCCTACTTTGCTCTTCTTTCTCAAAATTACAAGAGCTATTCAGGGTCATTTATGGTTACATATATATTTTTGAAGTGCTTGTTCTATGTCTGTGAAATATGCATTGGTACTTAATAGGGATTGTATTGAATCTGTAAATTGCTTTGGGTAGTAGGGACATTTTGATGATGTTAATTCTTCCAATCCATGAACACAGTATATGTTTCCATTTGTTTGTGTCTTGATTTATTTCTTTTTCAGTGTTGTGTAGTTTTTGGCAACAGGTCTTTTACCTCCTTGCTTAGGTTTATCCCTAGGTATTTTATTTTTATTTTGCCATATGGAATGGGATTTATTTTTTGATTTCTGCTTCTGCTATTTCATTGTTGGTATACAAAAATGCCTTTGATATCCGGATATTAACTTTGTATCTGCTGTTTTGCCAAATCCATTTATTAGGTTGAGGAGTTTTTTGGCTGAGTCTATAGGATTTTCTATGTAAACTGTCATGTCATTTGCAAACAATGACAGTTTTGTTTCCTCCTTTCCCATTTGATTGCCTTTTATTTCCTTTTTTGTCTGATTGCTGTGGCTAAAACTTCCAATACTATATTGAGTAGAAGTGGTGAAAGTGGACAATCTTGTCTTCTTCCTAACCTTAGTGGAAAAGATTTTAGTTTTTGCCTGTTGAGTATGATGTTTGCTGTAGGTCTCTCATATATTGCCTTTATTATGTTGAGGAATGGTCCCTTTTATGACCACTTTGCTAAGTGTTTTTATCCTAAATGGGTGCTGTACCTTATCAAATGCTTTTTCAGCATCTATTAAGATGATCATGTGGTTTTTGTCTTTCATTTTGTTTATGTGGTGTATGACATTTATTGATTTGTAAATATTATACTGTCCTTGCATCCTTGTAATGAATCCCACTTTATCATCATGTATGATCTTTTTACTGTGTTGTTGGTTGTGGTTTGCCAATATTTTATTGAGGACTTTTGTGTTTATGTTCACCAGTGATATTGGCCTGAAGTTTTTTTCCTTGTTGTGTCTTTATCTGGTTTTGGGATTAGGATGATGCTGGCTTCATTAGAAGAGTTTGGGAGTCTTCCATCTTCTTGGATATTTTGGAATAGTCTGTGAAGGATAGGAGTTAGCTCATCCTTAAAGGCATTGTAGATTTCTCTTGTGAAACCATCTGGTCCAGGGCTTTTGTGTGTCAGGAATTTTTTGATTACTGCTTCAATTTCATCTGCTGTTATTGGTCTGTTCAGGCTTTCTACTTCTTCATTAAGTTTTGGAAGATTATATTTTTCTAGAAACTTGCCCATTTCACCTAGGTTTTCAAATTTCTTGGTATACAGTTCTTCATAGTAATTTCTTACAATCATTTGTATTTCTGTGGTGTCAGTTATAATCTCTCCTCTTTCATTTCTGATTGTGTTTATTTGGGTCCTCTCTCTGTTTTTCTTGATGAGCCGGCTTAAAAGCTTGTCAATTTTGTTTATCTTTTCAAAGAACCAGCTCCTGGATTCATTGATCCTTAGAATTTTGCTTTTAGTCTTTATGTCATTTAATTCCTCTCTGATCTTGGTTATTTCCTTCCTTCTACTTGCTCTGGGCTATCTTTGTTGTTGTTCCTCTACTTCTTGCAGGCATAGGGTTAGGTTGTTTGTTTGAAATGTTCTAACTTCTTAAGGCAGGCCTGTATTGCTATGAACTTCCCTCTTAGGACTGCCTTCACTGTGTCCCATAAGTTTGGGGTTATTGTGAGTTAATTTTCATTTGTTTTCAGAAACTTTTTTTATTTCTTTCCTAATTTCATTCTTGACCCATTCATAGTTTAATAGCATGCTATTGAATCTCCATGATTTTGAGTGTTCTGGGTTTTTCCCCTTGGGGTTGGTTTCTAGTTTCAGTCCCTTGTGGTTGGAGAAAATGCTTGTTATGATTTCATTTTTCTTGAATTTGTTGAGGCTTGTTTTGTGTCCTATCATGTGGTCTATCTTTGAAAATGTTCCATGTGCATTTGAAAAGAATGTGTGTTTAGTTTCTTTGGGATGAAGGGCTCTATGTGTATCAGTTAAGTCCATTTCATCTAGGGCTTTGTTCAATGTCCCAATGTCTTTGTTGATATTTTATTTGGAAGATCTGTCCATTTTTGTCCGTGTGGTATTAAAATCCCCTAGTATAATTGTGTTGCTGACAATATCTTTCTTGAAGTCCTCTAAGTTTTTCTTTATGTTTTGGGTGTTCCTACTTTGGATGCATGTATATTTACAATGTTGATGTCTTCTTGAGGCATTCTTCCCTTGAGTATTACCATGTGACCTTCTGGGTCTCTCTACATTGCCATTTTTTTAAAGTCTATTTTATCCGATATGAGTATTGCTACCCTGGCCTTTTTTCTTATCTGTTCGCTTGGAAAATTTGTTTCTGGCCCTTCACTTTCAGTCTGTGTAGGTGTTTTGTCCTGATGTGGGTCTCTTGTAGGCAGCATATGTGTGGGTCATGCTTTCTTATCCATTCAGCTATTCTGTGTCTTGATTGGAGCATTTAATCTATTTACATTTAAGGTTATTCTTGGTAGGTAGTTATTCATTGCCATTTTTGTAACTGTCTTCCTGTCTCTCTCTCTCTCTCTCTCTTTTCCTTCCTTTCCTTAAAACAGTCCCTTTAGCATCTCTTGTAGAGCTGGTTTGGTGGAGGTGTATTCTTTTGGACTTGTTTTTGTATTGGAAGTTCCTTATTTGGCCTTCTATCTTCATGGATGGCCTTGCTGGGTAAAGTAGCCTTGGCTGCAGGCCTCTGGTTCTCATTACTTGGAATATTTCTTGCCATTCTCTTGTGGCTTGGAGAGTTTCCATTGAGAAGTCAGGTGCAAACCTTATGAGAGCTCCCTTGTATGTTACTTCCTGTTTCTCCCTTGCTGCCTTTAAGATTCTTTGCCTTGGAATTTTGCCCTTTTAGTTATGATGTATCCTGGAGTGGGCCTCTTTGGGTTCCTCTTGATTGGGACACTCTGTGTTTTCTGGATTTGTGTGACTTTGTCTTTCACCAAATTAGGGAAGTTTTCCATCGTTACTTTTTCAAGTAGGTTTTCTATCCCTTGCCCTTCTTCTCCTTCTGATACCCCTATTATATGGATATTATTACATTTCATTAATTGCTCTTCATTCTTTCTGAACCTCCTTTTCTTTTCTTGCTTTTTTTGGTTGTTTTTTTCTACTTTGTCCTCTAGCTCCCTGATCTGATCTTGTGCTTCATCGATCCTGCATTTTAATTCCTTCTACTATGTTCTTCAGTTCAGAAATTGTATTCTTCATTTCCTCTTGGCCCTTGTTGATAGTTTCTATTTCCTTTTTCATGTTGTTATAGTTTTCAGTGAGCTCATTATACTTTCCCTGTAGTTTCTGGTAATTTGTTGTGACCTCATTGAGCTTCCTGATAACCATTGCTTTTAACTCAATATCTGATAGTTGAGTTGCCTCTATTTCATTTAGTATTCCTTCTGAGGCATCCTCCTTTCCTTTCAATTGGGTATTGTTTCTTTGTCTTCCCATTTTTTGTGGGCCTCTTTATCTTAGCCCCAGATTCTTAAATTGATCTGTTCTGGCTCCGTAGGTTTATGGTGTGTACTTGTGTGGTAGAATACCTGTGAGATTCAGTGGTGCAGTCTCCTTGATCTCTGGAGCTCACTGGTCTCGGGTTGTTGTTTATGCTGGCTCTGTGTTTGTCTTTTGATTTTGGTTGTTGTTGGGTCTTTCTTTGATGGGTCATTTCCACCAGCTGGTTAACTGAGATCACTCCATCCACCACCTCTTTTATTTTGCTGTGCTGGTGATGGCAGGTTGTGTTGTAGCTGGTTCTTCCATGTGTGCAAGGTTTTGAGGATTCTCTCTTTGTCTTGTTCAGTTATTTATACTGGGTAATTTCTCCACTATTTATTTTTATTTCCAGAGAGGTCTTTGATTTAGGTTTGTGTGATTTCCACTCCCTCCTTCACCTTCTTCTGTTGTTATCTGTTGGTGGTTCCTTTGTTGTTGGGTTTCCTCTTCCAGTGGGTATCCTGGTGTTTACAGCTTCCACATACTCTTTTTTTGGAATCAGGTGGAGGAGGAAGGCAAAATGGTTTAAGAAAGCAAGAGAGTATTCTATGATATTTACAGTAGCAGCTGGTAGAGAGGAGAGAGGAGATCCTTTGGCTATGTATAGTGTTAACCGTGATCTTCCACCCAACTAGCCACTTTTTAGAAAGGATGGAAAGGAGGTAAGACTCTTGTTGGGGAGGAACAGATTGTGAGCTGGATCTAGAAAGCAGTGAGCTTGTGGGAGGTCAGATTCTGAGGTAAAGTGAGAGTAAAGGATAGTAAATAGATGTAATGTGTGAGAGAATAGAGTTAACCAATACAGTAATAGAGTTCAGGCAACCATGAAGTGGGCTAAGATCTAGGAGGGGTGTTGTGAAATATTTACAATTATATGCAACAGCTATTATTTACAATAATATTAGAGAACAATCGTAGGACAGAATCTATGTGATCTGGATAACAAGTTAGGGAGTATAGGGCCTTGACTAGTGTGCTAATGGAACACAAGTGAAGTGTAGGATAATACATTATGAAAGAGAGAACAGGGAAAACCTGTCAAATGATACAACATAACCACCCAAGCAATAAAGACTATACAGAAAGAAGAGGAATACAGAAATACTATTAAAATACAAGGTGTAAGAATAGTGAAAAAATACAAATATGCAATAAGTTGCAGGTTCTCTGTAATAGCAAAGTGAAATTTATCTCAATGTCTAGCTGTTGGAATGCCCTCTTTTTGGGTTCAACTCTGGTATTTTCACAGTTCCAGGTTTTTTGGTCTCACTTGTGGGTATTTAAAAAACTAAAATAAAAGAAGAAGAAGGAAGGAAGAAGAGATAAAATTGGAAAGAAAGGAAGACGGAATAAAACAGGAAAGAAGAAAAGAGAGGAAAAAGGAATTGAAAGATAAAAAATAATATGAATTAAAAAATTACTTTAAAAAAAGCCTCTTGTTGGTTTCAAACTCGCCAAACTGGTTTTCTGTTCTTGATGGCTGCAGCAGGCTGAGGGGTGACTGGTATGGCTCTTTTCCCTTCTGGATCCACTCAGCCAGCCTCGATGCACTCTCCCCAGAGGTAGCCCTTGGGCCTCTCTCTGGCACCTGGGTGTGGGATCCAGGCCTTCCTCAGAGTGCACTTTCTCTGGTGTTACCGCTGTGGGCTGGGTGCCAGCGCGAACACTTGGCCAGGCTGTCTTGGTCCCTTTAGTTCAGGAGCGTACTATTCCAATGCTGTGGGTGTGCACAGGGCCTTCCATACAACCTTTTGCAGAACCTTGGGATTGCTGCCTGGCTCAGTGGGGAGGGGGGCAGAGCAATTGCTGCAGAATTCCGCAGTGTCTCTTTTTTCATTTTTTCTTTTTGAGAAATTCCCCCTACTCAAGCCTGCTGCTCCATGCAGTGGCCTGGCCTCTCACACATCCCAATTCTCCAGCCAGACTGGGGACTATCCGGGTCAGGACCCATCACAGCATGACTCTCAACTCTCCCCAACCAGCATCCACAAACTCCGAGGGTGCTCACAGCCCCTGTGTGTTTGCCACTCAGTCTTTATTCTCCTCTCTGTGACTTCAAGCAACCAGGTGTCTCCTGGTGCTGCTTAAATCTTGTGTGGTTGGGAGGGAGCAGGTGACTGGCTTTCTCCCAAGGACCCTGTGGCAGACCAGGCAGGTGCCAGGCCTGGGGCTGCAGCTGCCCTGGTCCCTGCACTGGTCCCTGGGACCTTATTGTCCTGAAGCACTCTCCTTACCATCTGGTTTTACAGTGTCCGCTGCAATTTTTGGTGTCTTATTTTCATATATGCTGGGGTACTGTAGTTTGTTTGCTCTGTTCCTTAGTAGATCAGATAGGCTTTTCTCCCACGTGTAGGGGGAAGTGGAATCTGCTCCCTCCTACCTCACTGCCATCTTCCTCCTCCTCTAGTTTTAAACACTTTTGATCTGAGAAAATGCTTGATATGTTTTCAATTTTCTTGAATATCTGAGGCTTGTTTTTTGTCCCATCATGTGGTCTACCTTTGAAAGTGTTACATGTGCATTTGAAACGAATGTATATTTTGCTTTTTGGGGATGAAACATTCTATATATATCAGTTAAGTTCAATTGATCTAGGGCAGAGTTTGATGCCATAATATCTTTGTTGTTTTTTTTTTTTTGTTTAGAAGGTCTATCCATTTTGACAGAGGGGTGTTAAAATCCCCAAGGATATGTGTGGGGTTATCTTTTTTCAGTTCCTTTTTTTAAAACTAATTTTAATTGTTGTTCTTGTACAGTTTTCTGTCTTTTACTCCCATCCCAGCCACCACCCCAGCCCTCCCCATTTCCCTCCCATTTCCACCCCCCCCATTTTTGTCCTTGTCTTTTATACTTGTTGCTCTAAACCCTTTCCCTTTTCCCCTGAAATTCCCTCCCCTCTCCCCTCTGGTGACTGTCAGCCTGTTCTCAGATTCAGTGTCTTTCGTTATGTTATGCTTGTTTGTTTGTTTTGTTTATTAGGTTCCTGTTAAAAGTGAGATCATATGGTATTTGTCTTTCACTACATGGCTTATTTTGTTTAGCATAATACTCTCCAGTTCCATCAATGCTGTAGCAAAGGGTAGACGCTCCTTCTTTCTTTCTTTCTGCTGCATAGAATTCCATTGTGTAAATGTACCATAGTTTCTTGATCCATTCATTTACAGATGGGCACCTAGGTTGCTTCCAACACTTGGCTATTGTAAATTGTGCTGCTATGAACATTGGGGTGCATAGGTTCTTTTGGGCTGGTGTTTCAGGGTTCTTAGGATATAATCCTAGCAGTGGAATTGCTGGGTCCAAAGGTAGGTCCATTTTTAGTTTTCTGAGAAAATTCCATACTGCTTTCCATAGTGGTTGTACCAGTCTGCAATCCCACCAACAGTGCACTAGGGTCCTCTTTTCTCCACAACCTCTCCAACCCTTGTTGTTTGTTGCTTTGTTTTTGATGGCCTTTCTGACTGGTGTAAAGTGGTATCTCATTGTGGTTTTAATTCACATCTCTCTGATAGCTAGCAATACTGAGCACCTTTTCATGTGTCTCTAGATCCTCTGTATGTCTTCCTTGGAGAAGTGTCTCTTTAAGTCCTGTGCCCATTTTTTTAATTGGGTTGCTTGTCTTCTTAGAATGGAGTTGTGTAAGATCTTTATATATTTTGGAGATTAAACCCTTGTCTGAGGTATCATTGGCAAATATGTTTTCTCATACAGTTGGTTCTCTTTTTATTTTAAAACTGTTTTCTTTAGCCATGCAGAAACTTTTTATTTTGATGAGATCCCATTTGTTTATTCTTTCCTTTATGTCCATTGCTTTAGGGGACATATCACTAAAAAATGTTACTGTGTGAAATATCTGAGATTTTCCTGCCCATGTTCTCCTCTAGGACTTTAATCATGTCATGGCTTATATTTAAATCTTTTACCCTCCTTGAATTTATTTTAGTGTATTGGGTAAGTTGGTGCTCAAGTTTCATTTTTTTTTTTTTTGCACGTAGTTGTCCAGTCCTCCCAACACCATTTGTTGAAGATGATATTTTTACTCCATTTTATGTTGCTGCCCCCTTTGTCAAATATTAATTGACCATAGAGATGTGGGTATATTTCTGAGTTCTCTGTTCTATTCCATTGGTCAATGTGCCTGTTTTTATGCCAGTACCAGGCTGTTTTGATTACAGTGGCCTTATAGTACAGTTTGGTGACAGGTATTGTGATCCTTCCTACTTTGCTCTTCTTTCTAAATTGCTACAGCTATTAGAGGTGATTTGTGCATCCATATAAATTTTTGATGTGTTTGTTTTATGTCTGTGAAATATTCCATTGGTACATTAATACATATTGCATTGAATCTGTAAATTGTTTTGGGTAGTATGGACATTCTGATGATATTAATTCTTCCAATCCATGAACATGTATATGTTTCCATTTGTTTGTGTCTTCCTTGATTTCTTTCTTCAGTGTTGTGTAGTTTTCTGCATACAGGTCTTTTACTTCCTTGGTTAGGTTTATTCCTAGGTATTTTATTTTTCTTTTTGCTATATCGAATGGGATTTTTTCCCCTTGATTTCTGCTTTGGTTGTTTCATTGTTGTAATACAAAAATGCCTTTGATTTATGAATATTGAGTTTGTATACTGCTGTTTGGCCAAATTCATTTACTAGGTTGAGCAGCTTTTTGGCTAAATCTGTAGGATATTCTATGTACACTATCATGTCATCTGCAAACAATGATAGTTTTGTTTTCTCCTTTCCAATTTGGATGCCTTTTATTTCCTTTTCTTGTCTAATCGCTGTGGCTAAGACTTCCAAAACTATATTGAATAGAAGTGGTGAAAGTGGACAGTCTTGCCTTGTTCCTGATCTTAGTGGAAAAGATATTAGTTTTTGTCCATTGACTATGAGGTTAGCTGTAGCGCTCTCATATGTGGCCCTCATTATGTTGAGGAATTCTCTCTCTATTCCCACTTTGCTGAGTGTTTTTATCCTAAATGGGTGCTATACCTTATCAAATGCTTTTTCCACATCTATTGATATGATCATGTGATATTTGTCTTTGCTTTTGTTAACGTGATGTATTACATTTATTGAAATGTGAATGTTGAACCATCCTTGCATCCCTGGGATGAATCCCACTTGGTCATGGTGTATGATCTTTTTCATGTATTGTTGGTTGTGGTTTGCCAATATTTTATTGAGGATTTTTGCATTTATGTTCATCAGCGATATTGGCCTGAATTTTCTTTCTTTGTTGTTGTCTTTATCTGGTTTTGGGATTAGGATGATGCTTACTTTCTAAAAAAGAATTTGGGAGTTTTCCATCTTTTTGAGTTTTTTTCAAATAATCTCTGAAGGATAGGAGTGACCTCTACCTTAAATGCTTTGTAAAAATCTCCTGTGAAACCATCTGGTCCAGGGGTTTCATGTGTCAATAGTTTTTTGATTACTGCTTCAATTTCATCTGCTGTTATTGGTCTGTTCAGGCTTTCTTCTTCTTGTTCAATGAGTCTTGGGAGATTATATTTTTATAGAAAGTTGTGCATTTCACCTAAGTTTTCAAATTTCTTGGCATACTGTTCTTCATAGTAATTTCTTACAATCTTTTGTATTTCTGTGGTGTCAGTTGTAATCTCTCCTCTTTCATTTCTGATTGTGTTTATTTGGGTCCTCTCTCTTTTTTTCTTGATGAGCCTGCTTAAAGGCTTGTCAATTTTGTTTATCTTTTCAAAAAACCAGCTCCTGGATTCATTGATCTTTAGAATTGTGCTTTTAGT
>PVKU01011892.1:0-39768 GCA_004027475.1 Anoura caudifer
TGGCCGCCAACAACCAGGCGAGCTCCGGTATGCAGTCCTTCCCTGGGATATGCTTGGGTGTTCACACCCTCAGCTTGTCTGCCACTGAGACCCCAACTCCTCTCTGTGAGATTTCAAGCAACTGAGTTTATCCCAGTGCAGCTAAAACTTTGTTTGGCTGGGGAGGGAGTGGTTGACCCAGCTCCGTCTCTAATCTTGTAGCGAGCCTGGTGAGAGCCAGCCCAGGCCTCAGACCCAGCCCTGGTGTCTGCGCTGCCCCTTGGGCTCTTATTGTTCTAAAGTACTCTCCTTACCGTCTGGTTTTTCAGTGTCCACTACAGTTTTTGATCTCCTGATTTCTAATATGCTGTGTTTCTGATGGCTGTTTGCTCCATTCCAATGTAAATTGGCCAGGATATTCTCCTGTGTGTAGGAGGAAGCAAAATATGCTCCTTCCTATTGCGCCACCATCTTCCCTCCTCTCTATCCATTTTTGACAGTAGGGTGTTGAAACCTCGTACTATAATTGTATTGCTGTCAATATCTTGCTTGAAGACCTCCATGATTTTCTTTATGCATTTTGTGATTCTATATTGGGTGCCTATATATTTACAAAGTTTATGTCTTCTTGATGGGTTCTTCTCTTCAGTATTATGAAGTGACCTTCTGGGTCTCTCTTTATGGTCCTTTTTTTAAAAGAAAATTCTATTTTATCTGATATGAGTATTGTTAACCTGGCTTTTTTTTTCTGTCCATTTGCTTAGAATATCTGTTTCAAGCCCTTCACTTCCAGTCTGTGTAGGACTTCTATTCTGAGTTGTGTCTCCTGTAGTCAGCGTATGTGTGGGTCATGATTTCTTATCTATTCAGCTATTCTATGTCTTTTGACAGGAGCATTTAATCCATTTACATTTAAGGTTATTATTGATAGGTACTTAGTCATTGCTATTTTTTATACCTGTGTTCCTCTCTCTCTCACTGTTTTTCTCCCTGTTCTTAAAGCAGTGCCTTTAGCATCTCTTGTAAACATGGTTTCATGTAGTTGTGTTTTTTTAGACTTCTTTTGTCCAGGAAGCTCCTTATTTGGCTTTCCATTTTAATTAAGACCTGCCTCTGATTTTCATGACTTGGAAAATTTATTGCCATTCTCTTCTGGCTTGGGGCATTTCCATCGAAAAGCAAGCTGCTAGTCTTATCATGGATTCCTTGTATGTAACATCCCATTTCTCCCTTGCTGTCTTTGAGATTCTCTGTTTGTCTTGGAATTTTGCCATTTTAATTATGATGTGTCATGAATTGGGCCTCTTCGTGGTCCTCTTGATTGGGACTCTCTCTGTCTCCTGGATTTATGTGAATTTTTCTCTCATCAAATTAGGGAAGTTTTCCATCATTGTTTTTGCAAACAGGCTTTCTATCCCTTGCTCTTCTTCTTCTTCTGGTATTGGTATTATACAGATATTATTACACTTCACGTTGTTTAGCAGCTTTCTTATCACCTCCTCCTTTTTTCTGAGTCTTTTTTCCTTTTCTTGCTTTATCTGGGTGGTTTTTTCTACTTTATCTTCCTGCTCGCTGTTTCAATCCTCTGCCTCATACAGCCTGCTTGTAATTGCTTCTAGTGTGTTTTTTTATTTCTGAGATTTCATTGTTCAATTCTTCCTGGTTTTTGTTTATGTGTGCATTTCCTTTTTCATGCTGATGTAGTTGCTTGTAGTTGTCTGAGTTCCTTAAGCATCTTTATAACCATTATTTTAGTTCTATAACATATAGTTTGGTTACCTCCATTTTATTTAACTCTTTTAGTGGGTAGTCTTCCATTCTTTAGATTGTTCTTTTTTTGTCTCCCCCTTTTAGGTGACTCTTTTTGTTTGTTTCTGTACTTTCTGATGTTTCATTTTGCTAGCTGTCTTTGTAGGGTGAACTTCTATGGTAGGAATTCTATGGGGTTCAGTGGTGTAGTCTCTTTGATCTCCTTGTCTAGACTGTCTTGGTTTGCAGTTTCTTCTATTCATGTGGGCTCTGTCATTATACTTGGGTTTTTACCTTCTGGTGGTTCCTTTTTTGGTGGTTTCTCTTCTCCAGCAGGTGTACTGATGTTCACAACTTCCATCTATTCCTGTATATGATCAGTGGCAGTTGTAGGCAAAATGGATTAAGACAGAAGTTGAGTATTTTATGGGATTTAAAGTACCAGCAAGTAGAGAAGAGATGGGTGATTCTTTGGATAAGTATAGCATTAACTGATATTTCACCCAACTAGCCACTTTTTATGAAAGATTAAAGAGAGATAAGACTCTTGTTAGAGGGGAGGAGGATTGTGAGATGAATCCAGAAATCAGAGCACTTGTGCAAGGATAGATGATGAAATATAGTAAGAGGAAAGGATAGAAAGTAGGCATAGTGTGAGAGAAAATAGAGTTAATCAGAACAATAGTAATACTCAACATTGAGGTACAGTGGGCTAAGATCAAGAAGGGTTGCTGGGTAGTACATCCAATTTTATAGAACAACAATTATTTACAATAGTCCTGGAACAACAGTAATATGACAAGTAATATATGATTTGGATAACCAGAATAGAAAGTACCTGATCAAGAGTTGTGTGTTACTGGAAGATAGGCCAAGTAAGGGAAGGAAAACTAAAATATAGTAAAGAGAGAATAAGAAAACTGGACAAACAATGTAATTAAACACAGAAATAAAATGAGGAAAACTAAACATCATGAAGAGAAACAAATACTAATAAAATAAAAGTTGTAAAAATAATGAAAAAATAATAATATACATAAATAATAAAATGCCAGTTTTACATTCTAGCAGAGTGACATTTGCCTCAGTTTCTCAGTTTTTCATTTAGCCTTTGTGCTCTCCCTTCCCATCTGTTTCTGGACCCTTTGTAACTTCAGGTCCTATTGTCTCACTTGGGGGAGGAAAAAATGGAACAAAAAGGGAGAGAAAGAAAAAGAAAGAAAAAATAATAAATAGCCTCCTCCTGACTTTAATCTTGTTCAAAGCATTCTGCTGGGCTACCTAGATGACATAGGAAGAGGGGTGCTGGGGTTTGCCTTTCTCCCTTTCTGTGCTTTTCAGAGGATTGGGACCAGATCTGGGCTACAATATTCAGTTTCCCAGACTCCAGCCCTGGACTCCATGATCTTCCATACTCAAATCATCTACTCAGTCTCTGGGCACAGAGCATGAATCAACCTCAGGCACACTGTTTCACTCAGCCACACAGTCCTGGCACCCAGCTCCATTCAGCCTCTGGGCGCACAGCATGGGAGAAGCTTGGGCATGCAGTTCTACTTGGGCATGTAATTCCTCTTAGCCATTTAGTTTCTGAGCACACACAGTTCAAATCACCCTTGGCAAAACCAGGTGCTCCTTGAGAGTTCCTTACAAAGCAGCTGCCCATAGTTCTTAACAAGCACACAGCTCTTCACACAGCCCAACATTCCAAACAGTCTGTAGACTATCCAGGTCAGGATGCAAAATGACCCAACTCATCCCTTCTCTAGGTTTCTCCTGGCTCCTTAGTTTCTCTGGTGCTGGTGTCCAGAGTACCAGCAGATGTGAACTGCCTCTGTGTGTCTCCCACTTCTTCTATATTTGCCCTAGTGTATTCCAGTATCTAGGCCTGTCCTAGTGTAGAAGAAAAGTCAACTAGGACAAAGTGACCCAGAAGAGGGACCGGGAACTGGGAAAGAGTTTTGTTTAGGTTACTTAGAAACTGCAAAACTGTCGGGTTTCAGGGTTTCAGTTAGGTAGTCATAATTTCTGCTTTGGCTTCTGTACACCCAGCTACCGATAAGGACACCACAAGGCTAGAGTTATTTTCGCATCAGCTTCTGTACCTCCTGCTTTTACCACGTAGGGTATGGCATCCAGAGAGCAATAAAAGCCCTGCCCAGCCAAGGTTTGGGGCCCAGAATTTGGAGACTGCCTCCTCTGGGTCCACGCATGTAATAAAGCCTCACTCCGTCACCCCAATCACACCAGAGTCATTATTTTCCGAATTATTTTCCATAACACTAGTGCCAGGCTGCCCTCCCTGCTTTTGTAGGGGAGAGAACTGGTGATCTCACTCTCCTACCTGTAACCTGTGGCAGGCGCCAGGCCAGTGGCCACATCAGCTTTGGTCCCCTGTAGATCCCAGGGACCTTACTGTCCCAGCAAAATCTCCTTACCTTCAGTTTTTTAATGTCCTCTGCAATTTTTGGCTTCCCAACTTCATATAAGTTTGGGAATCCATTGGCTGTTCACCATGTTCCTCAGAAGATGGCCAGGTGTTCCAACCTGGCACACGGAGAACTGGGCTCTGTTCACACCTAACTTGCTGTCATCTTCTCAATCCTTCCCTATTGGTTTCAATAGTTGTCTTCTTTCTATAGGGTTAGCTTACAAAGTAAAAACAACATAATATACAAAAACTACACAATTCTGAAGTATGGCAGGCTTCTGCCTCAGAGCCTGTTCCATGCAGAGCAGTGAAATAAGAAAAACTGCCATTCTCTTTAAGGACAGCCCACCCTTTGCTTTTCCTAGAGTTCCTACCCAAAGAAAATGTGTCCTTTGGGAAATTCAGGCAGTTGCAGCACAATAATCTAGGCCTCCTTCTGTAAGAACAGCCTGAAAGCACAAGACAGAGAGCCCTACCTCATGAGCCAGCCAGTAAGTTCAGCACAACCCCAAGCCTTCCAGTTATAGAGAGCCAGTTCTCTTTTTTTTGCTCACTGGCTCTAGAAGCTTTCAGCTTCTTGGACAACCCCATCCTAGACTGGCCATCATTGTCTAGGCAAGCTTCTCCTATAGCCCCTCTTTACTTCATCAGTGATCTGAGTTATTAATCAGATCTATCTGTATCAAGGGTGCATATGTATTTTTTCTTTTAGTGTTTTGAGTTTCTTCAGATACAATTCTACAAGTGGAAATGCTGGGTCATTAGGCAATTTAATTTTTAATAATCTGAAGAAACTACCTAGTGTTATCTATGGTTGATGCAGTAACTCACCTCAAAATAGTGCATGAGGCCCTGGCTGGTGAGGCTCAGTGGATTGAACACTGGCCTGAGAACCAAAGTGTTGCCAGTTTGATTCCCATTCAGGGCACATGCCTGGGTTACCTATCATGACCCTGGTGGTAGAGTCTTGAGAGGCAGCCACACATTGATGTTTCTCTTTTTCTCTTTTTCTTTCCCTGCTCCCTCTCTAAAAATATGTAACTAAAAATCTTTTTAAAAAGCAGTGCATGAATAAATTTACACAATTCTATACTCCTCAATGATTTAAAAGGATATCTCTTGTAGTGGTATTGATGGGCAAAGAATGTATAATGCTAACTGAAATAAGACAGAGAAATAAATAGATCACATGGATTCATTTATAAGTATAATACATTGAAAAATAGACAAAAAAACAAAATACAAACAGAGTCATAGAAATAGAGATTGACAGATATCAGAAGAGATGGGTATGAAAGCTCTTCAGAAATAATAAAAAAATAGAAGGAAAAATGCTCATAGATAAGAAAAATGTATGATGATCAAAGAAAGGATGGAGTAGAATAGGAAAAAATAAGTATTAACAGAAAACACTTGACTTTGGATAATGTAAACACAATAAAGTAGATCAATAACATGTCATAAAATTGTACAATTGAAAGCTTCATTGATTAATTATATCACATCACATTTGTAAATTCAACAATCAATAAATAAAAACTCCACCACATGTTACTCAGGTTCTTGTTCTGAAATTCAAACACCAAAACCTGAGGTAAAATATCTATACCCAAAATTACATTGTCTTTCAAAACAAAAAACTATCCTTGGACCTCTTGAGAATAAGTGTCATGATCAGTGAATTGAAGTCAGAAATCCCCAAGGTCAATTCCTACAATTCTGCCATCTTGGAGAAGAGGAGGCATTTCCCTTGTATCCCACACTGGGCTTCTCAGGCTAATCACTTCTGATCAACCACAGCTGCTCCTAAGTGAGAGCAGCACCCATCCTCTGAGAAACCCAGGTATTGTGGACTCATGGAGGTCTTGCAATCCCATGTGAGTTTATTTCCTCCTTTGTGAAATAGAAACATGCATTTCTATTTCTCAAGTGTGTGTTAGAATGTTCACTTGTCTTCCACTTGGACATAGAAGTCTGTATTATAGTGGTGCACTGTGCAATATTTGGGTATGTGCTTACCAACAAACTAGGCCTCATCCTCAGTACAGTATAGACATTGCCCTGAAGCCACCGCTCCATATTGTCCCTTCAGTTAACTCATTACCTCACTTTTTGGACACATTTTGTGTTTGTGGTGGGAAAATGCCCCCAGGTTGCAAACAGTTTATTTTTGATTGTTATATATACATAGTGATTTATGTTTAGTTATTATGAAGCTGGTTTATACTTATATTGTGGCAGTATCTCAGAGGACTCTCATTTGGATGAAAAAGATAAACAGTGCTTTATTTGAAAGGTGAACTACTGTCATTGTTATTTGTGTCATGATTTTTAAGAAGAGCAACATCAACAGAATCAGGACCTGTCCTCTTTCAAACTCAATTATGGGAGAAAATATTTAATCTATACATTCTTTATTTGTACTCCTTAACTGAATATGAGTATAACTTTCACTATGTGTGATATGCTTGTGGGAAATAAAATAAGCCCTAGAAAGGAAACTTAACTCTATGAAATTTGTGAATTAGAAAGAGAATCTGTGCCACAATAGTTAAATTTTTGTAATTAGGTAACAGCTGTCAGCAGAGAGAAAAATGTTTGGATAGATGCCTGTATATCGAAGTACATTATTCAAGATATTCAAGGCATGAGAGATAATGGGGAGTGTGAGTGGCTATCATTCTAATTAAACAATGTTGAATCCACTTGTAGCTAGTTGATCACAATTGCTCTAGCTTGCTACCAGTTGCAAAAGACTGTGTAAAATCTGTATATAGAACAATCTCTCGATAAGGCTTCTGATATATTTCCCTCTGTCTGGCAGCATGTGGTAAAGGATATAGAGCTGGATTCTAATTTATTGTGATATTTGTGTATTTCAGTCTTTATTTCACATATGATTGTGGATACAGCACCCAAGGTACAGAGCGGAACAGAAGGGGCAACCTAGATGTTTTTGGCACAAGTTGTTGAGCCTTTTGTCATTTCTCTTAAACAAAAGAAACTCAAGAAACAATGGTTCTCAGCAGGTTTCATTACTTTTCTCCCTTTTATTTTTTCCTATAGGATACAATCATTTTTAGCAAAAACATTTCCCTTTTTCTTCTTTATTGTTCTTGTTTTTGAGGTTCTTTAGGAAATGACATTGTCAAGAATTCTGTCCAGGATACACAGGCTATGCAGTGAGATGATGAAACATTTGAAACACTTGTCAACTGTAGTGACATTTGAAGAAGTTTCTTACTTACAATTTCTTCTGACACTTGAGGGAAAAATCATATGCATGCACAGAAGCAACAATGTGTCACCACAGTTCTGGTTTTTCAAGGTTCTATACTCTGCATGCAATGGTGCTACAAGGGCCTGGGAGTTGTCAATGTGTAGAGAAGGAACCAAAGAATCCTGCCACCTTCCCAAACTGGGGCATTATACAGAAACTGTGATGATCCTAGAAGAATTATTCTCATCCACCTTTCTACTGGACCAGAGTAAAACATGTCTAAAAAAATACACAAAGGAAAATGCTACTTTAACAATAAAAATATAATCCATCAATAAGAAGATTTTTCAGGCTCCAGTGGACATGCTGTAAAGTTACCAAAACCTGAGATTTAAAATGAGAAATGCATTCTCATTTCCACCTACATACAGCTGAGTTTGTATAAAGTGGGAGGGGGTGCAAGTCCATAGTGACTGTAAAGCTTTAGGACACTGGAATACTCATCTTGTGTTAAAGAAAGACCAAAGCCGGTAAGTGTAGCCATCACATGAAAATGTTTTCCGCAAAATTTTTCATCTCCATGCAGTAAGTTGCCCTTTATTTCCTCAATAATTGTTGCCAAGCCCCAAGCCACAGAGGTTTTCCAATAGCACTATATACCCCAAATAGATGCCCTAAGTTCTGAATAACAAAAAAATAGATTTCTTATGTAAATATGAACACTCATGCTGTTAACAATGACTGTGTTGCTAAGGCAATTTCCAGGACTGTAGACAAAGCAAGGAAACAAGAATAGCTTAGAAAACTCTGGTTTTGTTGAGGACTTTTGGCGCAATGCTTTTATGACAAACTATTAATACATCTAAAAATTCCTCAACAATCATAATTGGATAATATTCCCCCAGCCTCTAAACTCAATTTATACATTTAAAATGCAATCTTTTTAACCTTATGTTCATCTGTCCCTACACACATGTTCTGAAAGCCTGTCAGTTTTGTGGTGAGCTCAAGGTGCTAATTCTTTGGTTGTTCATGGTGATGTTGTTTAAATCGATACCTCCCTGGTTCACTGAGTGTGAAAATGACAATGGGTTGTCCTTAAGGAGGGTTCTTACTTCCAGGGTCCACCAGAAGTATCCCATATTTTCCGTAGTACTGAGTTTCCATGTGGAACTATTTACATGACTAGCTATCTAATCATCTATATGGCATTCAATAACATTCAACATATCCTAGTGCAACGTTTTGCTGTGTGAACACTGGACAGCTTCTCAACAAAAAACTGACTCTGCTCACCTCCAAATTGTGTGTCTGGAATATCCCCTCATTGCCATGGACTTTATTCTGCTTTTATGAAAAGGAGATATTAGTAAATTAATGTAACATAACACCAGTCATGACAGGTTACTTCTCTGGTATCTAGTTCTGCAGAAGATACAATTGGACCTGTTTTCGCTGTGCAGGTCCCTGTATTTCTACTCACACTAGGAAAGCCATTGGTCTATTTCTTCAAAGGTCTGTTCATATTCTGAGCCTGGAAATGCACATTGAAAGCAACCTGTCATGTATTCTCAGATGTCATCCTAGGAGTCCTATTTCTTTTCCTATTCATGGAGCCAAATTAGGGATCTCTGAAAGTGGCAATGAAGCTCTAGGCCAAATCAAATATTTGGGATAAATTTGGGTTAATTCCTCTTGGAAGAATGCATATGATACACCTGCTACCTCCAGACATGTAGTGATCCATTTAGCATAAATCAGTGAAACAAGGGGACACAGTCCTGGGCTTTAGTTTTAGTCAAAGTGTCAATCACCTTAGACATCACCGAACTCTCTGTTTTGTATGTCACAGATGGTATCCTCATAGCCTTCTGTGCATCTGGAAGCATTTCCGAATGCTGACCTGAAAGATGTGTCATAAGACCATGTACAAAATTAATTGATTTTGTATCCATAATAAACTCTTCATATGTCTACAGAGGATGGATTTGAAGAGAGCCTATAAGTGTGTATAAGAAGGGACTGGCATAACTCTGCACTTAGTCTGAGCCATTGTCAAGATGTGTCCTCTTCTCTTCTTTCCCACTGAAGCAGTTGGCCTAGCCCAGGTGCCCTCCACCCTCACATTTACCATCACTGACCTGTGCCATACAGACAATTTATGGCCAGAATTTATGAAGTGAGCTCCACACAGTTAGGTGTGCAAAGACTGATGAGAGCATCCTGGTGAGAACACCCCATTTCCTATTATCATGGTGTTTTTTTACTCTATCTGAGGTTAACTGCTGCACCACTGGGAGATATGAAGCACTGGTGAGGCAGAGAATTTCACATTCAGACTTGAACCTGCCCTTGATAAGGGATGAAAACTTAAAGTGGAGGACTTGTTGATTGTATTGTAATTTATAAAGGGGTAGGGAAACAGGGGAAGAAGGTGGAGAGGTCTGGGGTATTGGGGAGGCATTGGGAGAAGTCAGATAATTGTACTTGAACAATAAAAAAGGATGATAGAAATTAAGTACCCATAGACTTTTACAGTATAATTTTTCTATGAAAATATGTGTGCCCACAAACAAAAGTGAACTGTGAAGCTTATTAAATTTATTCCTAAGGATTTTTTAAAAAAGAAAAAAACTAAGACAATAAAAATTTTTAAAAAAGAACATGATTAAGAAACACTTAGCTCAAAAGGTTATTTTTAACATTTTTAATAAAATATATTGGTGTCATATTAGTTATTAAAGTTAGAAATGTTTCAATTGTATAATAAGGCATACATATATTATGTTGTGCCCACCGCAAAAAGTGTATTCATCTAATGTTTCTCATCAAAGTAGAACGTGGTAGGAGTTGTTTTTTTAAAGTAATGTTATTTTATTTTTTTACCTTTTTCACTGTTTTTTTAAAATTGTTGTTCAAGTACAGTTCTTGTTTCTTTAGTACTGTATTGTTAGCCATTTAAAATCTCACCTTGGCCAGGTGGCCAAATTGGTTGAAGTGTTCCACCAAAAGATTGTGAGTTCAATTAGTCAGGGCACATACCTACATTGCAGGTTTGATCCCCACTCAAGGTGCGCAGGAAAGACAACTGATTAATGTTTCTCTCTCATGTCAATATTTATCTTCAACTCTCTCCTTTTCTCTCTCTCTTTCTCTTTATCTCTCCCTCTTTCTCACTCTCTCCACCTTCCTCTGTTTCTCTTCATTACTCTCTAAAGTCAATGAAAATATATTTTCAGTTGAGGATAAAAAATATTTAAAATGATAGTAATGACCTCATCTGAAACATCGGACTAGATTGATATTGAAGACCTTTACAGACTATTTAAAGAAAAATGGCATTTTATGCATATTTTTGAGTATCTTATTCATGTCCATGGGTCATACATATAAGTTCTTTGGCTTCTCCTTTTCCTATGCTAGTCTTGACCTCCCCCTCTCTATTTTGTGCCTATCATTTATGCTTCTTATTCCCTGTACTGTACCCCATTCTACTCCCCACACACATCCTACTGTTAACCCTCAATGTGATTTCCATGTCTGTGAATCCATTCCTATTTGAGCTGTTTCCTTTGTTTGTTGTTTTTGTTTTTACTTTGAGGTTCGGTTGTTGCTAGTTATGAGTTTATCATTTTACTGTGCATATTTTTATCTTCTTTTTCTTAGATTAATCCCTTTGACATTGGATATAATAAGGGCTTGGTGATGATGAACTGCTTTAACTTGACCTTATCTGGGAAGCACTTTATCTGCCCTTCCATTCTAATGATAGCTTTGCTGGATAGAATAATCTAGCTTGTAGGTCCTTGACTTTCATGACTTTGAATACTTCTTTCCAGCCCCTCTTGCCTTCATGGTTTATTTTGAGAAATCAGCTGATAGTTTTATGTGGACTCTTTCCTAGGTAACTGTCTCCTTTTCTCTTGCTGCCTTTAAGATTCTCCCTATCTTTCATCTTGGGTAATGTAATTATGATGTGCTTTGGTGTGTACTTCCTTCAGTCCAACTTCTTTAGGACTTTCTGAGCTTATTGGAATTCCTAGAAGTCTATTTCTTTTGCCAGATTAGGGAAGTTCTCCATTATGTTCAAATAAGTGTCAATTTCTTCCTCTTCCTCTTCTCCTTCTGGCACCCCTATAACTCAGATGTTGGAATATTTAAAATTCTTCTGGAGTTTCCTGAGCCTCTCCTCATTTGTTTGAATTCTTATTTCTTCATTCTATTCATGTTCAATGTTTATTTCTTCATCTTCTTCCAAATCATTGATCTGAGTCTCAGTTTCCTTCCTGTCACATTTGGTTCCCTGTAAATTTTCCTTTATTTTGCTTTGCATAGACTTCACTTCTTCCTCTATTTTGTGACCATACTCAGCCATTTGTGTGAGCATCCTGATTACCTGGGTATTGAACTGTGCATCTGATAGGTTGGCTGTGTCTTTATCACTTAGTTGTACTTTTTCTGGAGCTCTGATCTGTTCTTTCGTTCAGATAGTATTTTTTTTTTTGTCTCAGCATGCCTGTTAGGTAGTAAAGGGTGGAGCCTTTGGTATTTGCCAGGCTGGGGGCAACAAGCCACATAACTTCATGGTGGGGCTGTGGGTGTCTCCAATGGACCCTTCTGTGAGTCTGCAAGTTTCTCCCACCACCTTAACCTTCAAGGGTTTCTGCAGTCAGAGGTTTTGTGGCTTTATTTCCCCATGCTGGAACCCAGGTTTGTGTTGTCTGTCTCATTCCTCAGGTGATCCTCCCAGTATATCCACATGCAAATGTGGGACCACCAGCACCACCAGGTACCACCTCACCCATTCCACCAGCCATGGCCTTGCCTGCCCCAGTACTGAAGCCAACGCCTTGCTGCATTTACTGTCCACTGCATCTGCTCATCTCTACCCTTTCTCCCTGTGTGGGAGAGGTGAGAGAGGACACAATGCAGCTCACCTGCTCAGCTCTAGCCCACTTTTGAATGAACCTTTGTGTGAGACTGGGAGTTTCTCCCACTGCAGCAAACCACATGTATCCATCTGTCCATTCCTCTGCCACTACCAGGTTGCTTTGATTATAGTGGCCTTGTAATTCTGTTTGCTATCAGGTGTTGTGATCCCTCCCTCTTTGCTCTTCTTTCTCAAAATTGCTGTAGCTATTTGGGGTCATTTTTGGTTCCATGTAAATTTTTGAAGTGTTTGTTCTGTATCTTGAAATACACCATTGGTACTTTAATAGGTATTGCATTGAATCTATAAATTGCTTTGTGTGGTGTGGACATCTTGATGATGTTAATTCTTCTGATCCATGAACACAGTATATGTTTCCTTTTTTGTGTGTCTTCCTTAATTTCTTTCTTCAGTGTTGTATAGTTTTCTGAGTACAGGTCTTTTACCTCCTTAGTTAGGTTTAATGCCAGGTATTTTATTTCTGTTTTTGCTATATTGAATGGAATTTTTTTTCCTGATTTCTGTTTCTAATATTCTATTGTTTGTATACAATATGTCTTAAATTTCTGAATATGGATTTGTATCCCAGTTTTGCTAAATTCATTTATAAGGGGAAGCAGTTTTTGGGTGGAGTCTATAGGATTTTCTATGTACCCTATCATGTCATCTGCAAACAAGGACAGTTTTGCTTCCTCTTTTCCAGTTTGGATGCCTTTTATTTCCTCTTCTTGTTTGATTGCTGTGGCTAGGACTTCCAATACTATGTTGAATAGCAGTGGTGAAAGTGGACAACCTTGTCTTGTTCCTTATCTTAGCGGTAAAGATTTTAGTTTTTGCCCATTGGGTATACTGTTGGCTGTAGGTCTCTCATATATTGACTTTATTATGTTGAGGAATGCTCCCTCAATTCCTAGTTGCTGAGTGTTTTTATCGTAAATGGATGCTGTACCTTATCAAGTGCTCTTTCTGCATCTATTGTTATGATTATGTGATTTTTGTCTTTGCTTTTGTTTTTGTGATGTATTACATTTATTAATTTGCAGATATTGTACCATCCTTGCATCCATGGGATGAATCCCACTTGGTCATGGTGTATGATGTTTTTAATGTATTGCTGGATGAGCTAATGTGTTTCCTAATTTTTTTTTTTTTGAGGATTTTAGCATCTATGTTCATCAGCTATGAACATAGCCTGAAGTTTTCTTTCTTTGTTGTGTCTTTATCTGGTTTTGGGATTAAGATGATGCTGGCTTCATGAAAAGAGTTTGGTATTCTTCTGTCTTCTTGGATCTTTTGGAATAGTCTGTGAAGGATAGGGGTCAACTCCTCCTTAAGTGGTTTGTAAAATTCTCCTGTGAAACCATCTGGTCCAGGGCCCCTGTGTGTCAGAAACTTTTGATTACTTCTTCAATTTTATCAGCTGTTATTGTTATGTCTAGATATTCTGTTTCTCCTGCATTGAGCTTTGGAAGATTACACTTTTCTAAAAATTTGTCCATTTCAGCTAGGTTTTCAAATTTCTTGGCATATAGTCCTTTGTAGTAGTTTCTTACAGTCCTTTGTATTTCTGTAGTATCAGTTGTAATCTCTCCTCTTTCATTTCTAATTGTGTTTATTTGGGTCCTCTCTCTTTTTTCTTGATGAGTCTGCTTAAAGAATTGTCGATTTTATTTATCTTTTCAAAGAAGCGGCTTCTGGATTTATTCATTCTTAAATTTGTTCTTTTCATCTCTATGTCATTTAATTCTTTTTTTTTCTGAGATGGGTCTCTTATAGGCAGCATATGTGTGGGTCATGAGTTCTTATCCATTTATCTATTCTATGTCTTTTGATTGGAGCATTTAATCCTTTTATGTTTAAGGCTATTATTGATAGGTACTGATATTTTTTGCCATTTTTTCATACCTGTGTTCCTGTCTCTCTCACTGTTTTTCTTCCTGTTCTTACAGCAGTGCCTTTAGCATCTCTTGCGGATGTGGTTTTGTGAAGGTGTATTCCTTTAGACATCTTTTGTCTGAGAAGCTCCTTATTTGGCCTTCCATTTTAATTGAGAGCCTTGCTGTGTGGAGTAATCTTGGTTGAAGGTCTCTGGCTTCAATTCCTTAGAATATTTCTTGCCATTCTCTTCTAGCTTAGAGTGTTTCCATTGAGAAGTCAGCTGCTAGTTTTATCAGGGCTCCCTTGTATGTTACTTCCTGTTTCTTTCTGGCTGTCTTTAAGATTCTCTCTTTGTCTTAGAGTTTTGCCACTTTAATGATGATGTGTCTTGAAGTGGGCCTCCTTAGGTTCCTCTTGATTGGGACTCTGTGTTTCCTGGATTTGTGTGACTTTTTCTCTCATCAAATTAGGAACGTTTTCCTTCATTACTTTTTCAAATGTTTTCTATCCCTTGCTCTCCTACTGATATTCCATTTACAGCAGTATTACCACTTTTCATGTTGTTTTGCAGTTACTTACCACCACTTCATAATTTCTTAGCCTCTTTTCCCTTTCTTGCTCTATCTGGCTGTTTGTTTCTATCTTGTCCTCCAGCTCACTACTTTGATCCCCTGCTTCATCCAGCAGATGAGCAGAGTGTAATTGTTTCTAAAGTGGTTTTTTTTTTTTTATTTCCAAGATTTATTGTTCATTTCTTCCTGGTTTTTGCTTATATTTCTATTTCCTTTTTCATGCTGATGCAGTTCTACCTCAGTTCTGTGTAGCTGACTGTGAGTTCCTTGAGCATCTTTACAACCATTATTTTGAATTCTATCTCTGATAGTTTGGTTGCCTCCATTTTGTTTAACTCTTCTAGTGGGGAGTCTTTCATTCTTTTTGATTACATGTTCTTCTTTTGTCTACCAATTTTAGGTGACTCTTTTTGTTTGTTTCTGTGTTTCCTGATGTTTCATTTTGCTAGCTGACTTTGTAGGGTGAACTTCTATAATAGGAATTTGATGGGGTTCAGTGGTGTAGTCTGTCTGATCTTGTCTGAATGCTATATGTTTTCCATTTCTTCTTTTTGTGTGTGCTCTTGTATTGTACATGGATTTTTACCTTTTTATGGTTTGTTTGTTGGTGCTTTTTCTCCTCTAGCAAGTATACTGATGTTTGTAGCTTCCACCTACATGTGATCAGTGGCAGTGGTAGGCAAAATGGATTAAGACAGCAGGAGAGTATTTTATGGGCTTTAAAGTACCAACAGGTAGAGAAGAGAGAGGAGATTCTTTGGTATGTATAGCATTAAGTGTGATATTTCACCCAAATTGCTACTTTTTATAAAATGTGAAAGAGAGGTAAAACTCCTGTTAGATGGGAGGAAGATTGCGAGCTGAATCTAGAAAACAGAGCACTTGTGCAAGGTTAGATGATGAGATATAGTGAGAGTAAAGGATAGAAAGTAAGCATAGTGTGAGAGATAATAGAGTTAACCAGAACAATAATAATGCTCAGGAGTGAAGTGGGCTAAGATCACGGAGGGTTGCTGTGTTGTATGTTCAATTTTATGGAACAATTATTTACAATACTACTGGAACAACAATAATATGACAAGAAATATAGGATTTGGATAACCAGAATACAAAGTACCTGACTGAGGGTTGTGTGTTATTGGAACACAGTTGAAGTGAAAAATGGAAAATTTAAATACAATAAAGAGAGAATAAGAAAAGCCAGTCAAACCATGGAATTAAACAGAGAAATAAAACGAGGAAAATTAAACAGAAGGAAGAGAAATAAAAAATATTAATAAAATAAAAGTGGCAAAAATAATGAATAACAATAATAAACAATAACACATAAACAATAAAATGCCAGCTTTACAGATAGCAAAATGGCATTTGTCTCAGTTTCTCAGTTTTGGGAGTTAATCTTTTGCACCCGCTTTTGATCTGTCTCTGGGCCTTTTGTAATTTCATTTCTTATTATCTCCCTTGGGGGAAGAAAAAAGAGGAAACAAGAGAGAGGAAGAAAAGAGTAAGAAAAAAACTAATAAGCTTCCTGCTGAGTTTGAACCTGTTCAACGAGTTCTGCTGGTCTTCCTAGACACCACAGGAAGAGGAGGGCTACATTTTCCTTTTCTTCCTTCTTATGGTTTTGAGAGGATGGCGACCTGGTCTGGGCTGCAACATTCCCAATTTCCTGGCCCCCAGTCCTTCATGAGCTTTCAGGCTCAAACCAGCCACTCAGTCTCTGTGCACAGAGCATGAGTCAATCTCAGGCTTGCTGTTTCACTCAGCCACTCAATCTGAGGTGCCCAGCTGTAATCATCCTCTGGGCGCAGTGTGAGACAAGCTCGGATGTGTGGTTCCAGTTAGCCACTTCATCTTTGAGCCTGTGCAGCTCAGATCACCCTCCGGGGAAGCCAGCTACTGCTTGAGAGTTCCTTACAAAGCAGCTACCCACCATTCTTAACAAATGCATGGCTTTTCACACACCCAAACTTTCCAACCCATCTGTAGACTATCTGAGACAGGGTCCTACTCGGCCACATTCCTCCCCTTTCCAAGTTGTCACACTGCACCTTAATTTCTCTGGTACTGGCATTCACAGTTCCAACAGATGTGTATCAACTTCGTGATCTCCCACTTTGTCTATATTTGCCCCAGCACCTTCCAGCATCCAGGCCTATCCTGGTGCCAGGCTGCCCTCCCTGCTTTGGTAGGGGAGGGAGCTGGTGATCTATCTCTTCTCCCTGTATCCTGCAGCAGTGGCCAGGCCAGGGGCTGCAGCAGCCTGGGGTCACATAGATCCCAGGGACCTTACTGCCCCAGCACAATCTCCTCACCATCTCTTTTTCAATGTCCTCTGCAAATTTTGGCCTCCAAACTTCACATAAGTTGGGAACCCATTGGCTGTGCACTCTGTTCCTCTGAAGATCGGCTAGGTGTTCCAGCTGGGCACAGGGGGAACCAGGCTGTGTTCACACCTAACTCACCACCATCATCTCAATACCTCCCTGATAGTTTCAATAGTTGTCCTACTTCTATAAGGTTAGCTTCCAAAGTAAAAACAACATAACATGCAAAAACTACACAATTCTGGAAGAATGGTAGGCTTCAGCTTCAGAGCCTGTTTTCTACAGAAAACTGAAGAAAATCCTGCCACCCTCTGCTAGGACACCCTGACCCTAGGCTTTGCCTAGAGTTCCTACCAATAGAAAATGTGTTGTTTGGGAAAATCAGGCAGTTGCAGCACAATTATCTAGGCCTGCTTCTGGAAGAACATCCTGAAAGTACAAGACAGAGAACCCCACTTCAGGAGCCAGACAATTCCAGCAAGACCCTGAGTCTCCCAGTTAGAGAAAGCCAGCCCCCCTTTTTTTCTCACTGGCTGTAGAAGCTTTCAACTTCTTGGACAAGCCCATCCTAGACTGTCCATCACTGTCTAGGTAAACTTCTCCTATAACCCTTCTTTACTTCCCCAATGATCTGAGTTATAATAATCAGATCTATCTGTATTGAGGGTGCATATATTTTTTTCTAATTAGTGTTTTGAATTTCTTCACATACAATTCTACAAGGGGAAATGCTCGATCATTAGGAAATTTAATTTTTAATATTTTGAAAAAAAAACTACCTTGAGTTTTCTATGGTTGCTGCAGTAATTTACATTCTCAAAATAGTGCATAAGGCCACAGCTGGTAAGGCTCAGTGGAATAAACACCAGCATGAGAACCAAAGGGTTGCCAGTTTGACTCCCAGTCAGTGCACACGCCTGGGTTACTGACCACAAACCTGGTGGTGGACTCTTGAGAGGCAGACACACATTGATTTTTCTCTCCTTCTTTTTTTCTTTCTCTGCTCCTTCTCTAAAAATATGTAATTAAAATCTTTTTTAAAAAGCAGTGCATAAATAAATTTACACAGTTCAATTCCCCTGGACCATAAAAAAAGATATCTTTTGTAGTGGTATTGATGGACATAGGGTGTATTATGCTAATTGAATAAGAGAGAGAAAGAAAAAGACCACATGGATTCATTTATAAGTATAATACAATGAACAAAATAGACAAAGAAACAAAATTCAAACAGAGTCATAGAAGTAGAGACTGACAGATGTCAGAAGAGATGGGTTTGAAAGCCCTTCAGAAATATTTAAAAAATAGAAAGAAAAATTCTCACAGACAAGGAGAAATATATGATGATCAAAGAAGAAAAGGGGTAGAATAGGGAAAAAATAAATATTGATAGAAAGACTTGACTTTGTATAATGAAAACACAATAAAGTAGACCAATAATGTGTCATAAAATTGTACACTTGAAACATTTATTGATTTATCATGCCATATCATCTCTACAAATTCAATACATGGTAAATAAAAACTCCTCCAAATGTTTCTCTGATACTTGTTCTGAAATTCCAACACCAAAAGCTGAGGTAAAATATTTATACCCAAGAATACATTGTCTTTCAAAACAAAAAAAAAACTATCCTTGGAACTCTTGAGAATAAGATCAGTGAATTGAAGTCAGAAATCTCCAAGGTCAATTCCTGCAATTCTGTCATCTTGGAGAAGAGGAGGAATTTCCCTTATATCCCACACTGGGCTTCTCAGGCTAATCACTTCTGAGCAGCCACAGCCACCACTAAGTTAGAGCAGTACCCATCCTCTCAGAAACCCGGGTATTGTGGACTCATGGAGGTCTTGTAGTCCCATGCGAGTTTATTTCCTCCTTTGTGAAATAGAAACATGCATTTCTATTTCCCAAGTGTGTGTTGAGACTGTTCACTTGTCTTCCACTTGGACATAGAAGTCTGTACTATAGTGATGCACTGTGCAATGTTTGGGCATGTGCTTATCAACAAACTAGGCCTCATCCTCAGTCCAGTATAGAAACTGCCCTCAACCCACCTCCCTTCAGTTAAACTCATCACCTCACTTTTTGGCCATATTTTCTGTTTGTGGTGGGAAAATGTCCCCAAATTGCAAACAGTTTATTGTTAATTGTTATATATATGTATATATACATATAAACACATACAATTATACATATGCAACATGCATATATGTATATATAATTAAATTAAATGTGTTATATGTAACAAATATATACAATTAAATTAAATTTTAGAAATATATATGTAGTGATTTATTTTTAATTATTATGAAGCTAGTTTATACTTATAGTGAGACAGTTTATCTGAGGTCTCTCATTTGGATTCAAAACCTGAACAGCACTTTATTTGGAAGGTGAACTACTGTCATTGTTATTTGTGTTCTCCATATTTAAGAAGCAAGGGAAACATCAACAGAATCAAGACCTCTTCTCTCTTTGCCTCAAATATAAAGGGGAAATTTTTAATCTATATGATCCATATCTGTACTCATTTACTGAATGTGAGTATAACTTCCACTTTGTGTGATATGCTTCTGGTGTGTAGAAGAAACCCTAGAGAGGAAACTTCACTCTATGAAATTTCCAAATTAAAAGAGAATCTGTGCCACTGTAGTTAATTTTTTGTATTTAGGTAACAGCCATAGCAGAAAGAGAAAATGTTTGGATAGTTGCCTGTATATTGAAGTAAAATATTTGAGATAGAAAAGAAAAATTATCTGAAATTATGTGCCATAGAATAAATAAAGGAGACGTTATTAAAACTATGATTATGAGGGAAGACCTGGGTAAGGGAGATAATGGGGAGTGTGAGTGGCTATCATTCTAAACAAACAATGTTAAATGCAGTTGTAACTAGTTGACCACAATTGCTCTAGTTTGCTTCAAGGTGCAAAAGACCATGTAAAAGCTATATATAGAACAATCTGTAGATAGAGTTTTGATATATTTAACTCTGTCTGGCAGCATGGGGTAAAGGATATAGAGCTGGATCCATATTTCTCCTGATATTTGTGTCTTCTCATCTATATTTCACATATGATTGCAGGAAGACAGCACCCAAGGTGCAGAGCAGAACAGAGCAGAGCAGAGCAGAAGAGGCAACCTAGATGTTTTGAGCAGAAGTTCCAGATCATTTTGTCATTTCTGTTAAAAAAAAGAAACCAAAGAAATGATGGTTCTCTGAAGCTTCCATCATTATTCTCCCTTTTATGTTTCCTATACGATAAAGTCCTTTTTAGCAGCAACATGTCCTTTTTTTCTTCTTTATTGTTCTGCTTTTGGGGTTCTTTAGGAAATGACATGGTCAAGAATTGTCCAGAGACACAGGCTATATACAGTGATATGATGAAATATTTGAAACACTTGTCAACTGGAGCATTTTTTTCCATTTATTTTTTTTATTTTAATTGTTGTTCTTATACAGTTTTCTGTCTTCTACTCCCATCCCAGCCCACCACCCCAGCCCTCCCAAGCTCCCTCCCATTTCCACCCCATCCCCTAGCTTTTGTCCATGTTTCTTTCAGAGGAGAGGGATAGGAATTTCAAGGGAAAAGGGGAAGGGTTTAAAGCAGCAAGTATGTTTTTTTTTTAAAGCTACAAATTATTATTTTTTAATTGTTGTTCTTGTACAGTTTTCTGTCTTCTACTCCCATCCCAGCCCACCACCCCAGCCCTCCCCAGTTCCCTCCCATTTCCACCACCCCCAGCTTTTATCCATGTGTCTTTTATACTTGTTGATCTAAACCCTTCCCCTTTTCCCTTGAAATTCCTACCCCTCTCCTCTCTTGTTCTCAATTTCAGTGTCTTTGGTTATATTATGCTTCTTTGTTTGTTCTGTTGATTAGGTTCCTGTTAAAGGTGAGATCATGTGGTATTTGTCTTTCACCTCCTGGCTTATTTCGCTTAGCATAATGCTCTCCAGTTCCATCCATGCTGTTGCGAAGGGCAGGAACTCCTTCTTTCTTTTTGCTGCATAGAATTCCATTGTGTAAATGTACCATACATTCTTGATCCATTCATTTACTAATGGGCACCTAGGTTGATTCCAACACTTGGCTATTGTAAATTGTGCTATCAACTTTGGGGTGCATAGGTTCTTTTGGATTGGTGTTTCAGGGTTCCTAGGATATAATCCTACCAGTGGAATTGCTGGGTCAAAAGGTAGATCCATTTTTAGTTTTCTTAGAAAATACCATACTGCCTTCCATAGTGGTTGTACCAGTCTGCAATCCCACCAGCAGTGCACTAGGGTCCCCTTTCCTCCACAACCTCTCCAACACTTGTTGTTTGTTGCTTTGTTTATGATGGCCATTGTGACTGGTGTGAGGTGGTATCTCATTGTGGTTTTAATTTGCATCTCTCTGATAGCTAGCAATATCAAGTATCTTTTCATGTGTTTCTGGATCCTCTGTGTGTCCTCCTTGGAGAAGTGTCTGTTCATGTCCTTTGCCCATTTTTTAATTGGGTTGCTTGTCTTCTTCGAGTGGAGTCGTGTGAGTTCTTTATATGTTTTGGAGATTAAACCCTTGTCTGAGGTATCATTGGTAAATATGTTTTCCCATACAGTTGTTTTTCTTTTTATTTTAAAACTGTTTTCTTTAGCCATGCAGAAGCTTTTTATTTTGAGATCCCATTTGTTTATTCTTTTCTTTATGTCCCTTGCTTTAGGGGACATATCAGTAAAAATATTGCCGTGTTAAATATCTGAGATTTTCCTAGCTATGTTCTCCTCTAGGACTTTAATGGTGTCACAGCTTATATTTAAATCCTTTATCCACCTTGAATTTATTTTTGTGTATGGTGTAAGTTGGTGCTCAAGTTTCATTTTTTTGCACATAGCTGTCCAGTTCTCCCAACACCACTTGTTGAAGAGGCTACTTTTACTCCATTTTATGTTGCTGCCCCCTTTGTCAAATATTAATTGACCATAGAGACTTGGGTTTATTTCTGGGCTCTCTGTTCTATTCCACTGGTCCATGTGCCTGTTTTTATGCCAGTGCCAGGCTGTTGTGATTACAGTGGCCTTGTAATACAGTTTGGTGTCAGGTATTGTGATCCCTTCTACTTTGAGCTTCTTTCTCAAAATTTCTTCAGCTATTTGGGGTCGTTTATGGTTCCATATAAATTTTTGAAGTGTTTGTTCTATGTCTGTGAAACATGCCATTGTTACTTTAATAGGTATTGCATTGAATTGGTAAATTGCTTTGGGTAGTATGGACATTTTGATGATAATTCTTCCGATCCATGAACATGGTGTATGTTTCCATTTGTTTGTGTCTTCCTTGATTTCTTTGTTCAATGTTGTGTAATTTTCTGTGTACAGGTCTTTTACCTCCTTGGTTAGGTTTATTCCTAGGTATTTTATTTTTCTTTTTGCTATATCGAATGGGATTTTTTTCTTGATTTCTGCTTCTGCTCTTTCATTGTTGGTATACAGAAATGCCTCTGATTTCTGGATATTGGCTTTGTATCCCGCTGTTTGGCCAAATTCATTTATTATGTTGAGCAGCTTTTTGGCCGAGTCTATAGGATTTCCTATGTACACTATCATGTCATCTGCAAACAAGCCAGTTTTGTTTCCTCCTTTCCAATTTGGATGCCTTTTATTTTCCTTTCTTGTCTAATTGCTGTGGCCAATACTTCCAATACTATATTGAATAAAAGTGGTGAAAGTGGACAACCTTGTCTTGTTCCTAATCTTAGTGGAAAAGATTTTAGTTTTTTTCCTTTGAATATGATGTTTGCTGTAGGTCTCTCATATTCGCCTTTTATTATGTTGAGGAATGCTCCCTCAATTCCCACTTTGCTGAGTGTTTTTATCATAAATGGGTGCTGTACCTTATCAAATGCTTTTTCTGCACCTATTGATATGATCATGTGATTTTTGTCTTTGCTTTTGTTTATGTGATGTATTACATTTACTGATTTGCATATGTTGAACCATCCTTGCATCCCTGGAATGAATCCCACTTGGTCATGAAATATGATATCTTTAATGTATTGTTGGATGTGGTTTGCCAAGATTTTGTTGAGGATTTTCGCATCTATGTTCATCAGTGCTATTGGCCTGAAGTTTTCTTTCTTTGTTATGTCTTTATCTGGTTTGGGGATTAGAATGATGCTGGCTTCATAAAAAGAGTTTGGGAGTATTCCATTATTTTGGATTTTTTTGAAAGGTTTGTGAAGGATAGGGGTTAGCTCTTCCTTAAATGCTTTGTAGAGTTCTCCTGTGAAACCATCTGGTCCAGGGCTTTTGTCTGTTGGGAGTTTTTTGATTACTGCTTCTATTTCATCTGCCATTGTTGGTGTGTTCAGGTTTTCTGCTTCTTCTTCACTGAGTTTTAGGAGATTATATTTTTCTAGAAACTTGACCATTTCACCTAGGTTTTCAAATTTCTTGGCATACAGTTCTTCATAGTAATTTCTTACAATCCTTTGTATTTCTGTGGTGTCAGTTGTAATCTCTCCTCTTTCATTTCTGATTGTGTTTATTTGGGTCCTCTCTCTTTTTTTCTTGATGAGCCTGCTTAAAGGCTTGTCAATTTTGTTTATCTTTTCAAAAAACCAGGTCCTGGATTCATTGATCCTTAGAATTGTGCTTTTAGTCTCTATGTCATTTAATTCTGCTCTGATCTTTGTTATTTCCTTCCTTCTATTGCTCTGGACTGTCTTTGTTTTTGTTCCTCGAGTTCCTGTAAGCATAGGGTTAAGTTGTTTGTTTGAAATGTTTCTATCTTTTTTTAGGTAGGCCTGTATAACTATGAACTTCCCTCTGAAGACTGCCTTTGCTGTGTCCCATAAGTTTTGGGTTGTTGTGAGTTCATTTCCATTTGTTTCCAGAAACTTTTTGATTGGAGCATGGTTTGAGGAAGCTCCTTATTTACAGTTTTTCCTGATGATGGGTGGGGGGGAGCACATTCTTGCATAGAAGCATCAGTCTGGTACCACAATTCTTGCTTTGCAAGTCTCTGCACACTCCATGCCATGGTACTACCAGAGTGTACAAGCTGTCAATGTGAAGATAGGGTACCAGAGAATTCAGCTGCCTTCCCACATTGTGACAGTATGCAGAAAATGTAATGATCCTAGAAAAATTTTTCACATCCAGCTTTCTGCATGACCAAAGAAAAGCATTTCTCAAAAAATTCACAAAGAAAAATGGGACTTTCACACTACAGATATTATCCATCAACTAAGAAGCCTTTTTAGGCTCCAGTGGACATGCTGTAAAGCTACCAAAAGCTGAGATTTAAAATGAGAAAGTCATCCACTTTCCATCTATGTGTAGTTGAGGTTGTATGACAGTACATGTGTGCCAGTCCATAGTGACTGTAAAACTTTAGGATTCTGTAATACTCATCTTGTGTTAAAGCAAGACCAAAGCTGATAGGTGTATCTATCACATGAAAAACTTTTTAGCAAAACTTTTTCATCTCTATGTGGGGTATTACCCTTTATTTCCTCAATGATTGTTGCCAAGCCCCAAGCCACACAGTTTTCCAACAGCACTATATGCCTCCCAAAATAGACACCCTCTATAAGTTTCAAATAACAAAACAAATAGATTTCTCATGACAAACATGAAATCTGCATGCTGTTATCAATTATTGTATTGCTAGGCAATTTCTAGGACCATAGACAAAGCAAGGAAACAAGAATAGCTTAGAAAACTCTGGTTTTGGTGTAGACTTTTGGTGCAATGCTTTTATGACAAACTATTAATACATGTATAAAATTCCTTGACAATCATAATCAGATAATATTCCCACAGCCACTAAACTCAAATTATACATTTAAAACACAATCTTTTTAACTTTGTGTCCATCTGTTCCTCCACACATGTCCTGAAAGCCTGTCAGTTTTGGCATGAGCTTAAGGTGCAAATACTTTGGTGGTTCATGGTTACGCTGCTTACAGTAGATCCCTCCCTAGTTCACTGAGTGTGAAAATGAAAGCGGGTTGTCCTTAAGGAGGGTTCTTACCTCCAGGGTCCACCAGAAGTGTGCCATATTGTCTATACTACTGAGTTTCCATGTGGGACTCTTTACATGATCAGCTATCTAATCACCTATATGGCATTCAATACCATTCAACATATCCTAGGGCAATGTTTTCTATGTAAACACCAGGGATCCTCTCAACAAAAACTGACCTTGCTCACCTCCAGATTGTGTGTTTGGAATATCTCCTCACCACCATGGGCTTTAAGTTGCTTATACAAAAAGGAAATATTAGTAAATTAATGTCACATAACACCAGCAATGACAGGTTACTTCTGTGGTGTCTAGTTCTCCAGAAGATACAATTGGACCTGCTGTCACTGTGCAAGTCCATGTATTTCTACTCACACTTGGAAAGCCAGCAGTCTATTTCCTCATAGGCCTGTTGACATTTTGAGTCTGGAAATGCACACTAAAAGCAACCTGTCATGTATTCTCAGATAGCATGCATGGGGTCCTTTTTCTTGTCCAATATGTGTGGCCAAATTCAGGATCTCTAAAAGTGGCAATGAAGCTCTAGGCCAATGCAAAAAGTGGGGATAAATTTGGGTTAATTCTTCTTGCAAGAATGCATGATACACCTGCAACATCCAGGCATGTAGTGATTCATTTAGCATAACTCAGTGAAACAAGGGGGCATGACCTTGTGCTTTAGTTTTAGTCAAAGTGTCAATCACCTTAGACATCACCGATCTCTCTTTTTTGTATGTCACAGATGATATTCTCATAGCCTTCTGTGCATCTGGATGCATTTCCAAATTCTGACCTGAAAGATGGGTCACAAGACCTTGTACAAAATTAATGATATTGTATCCATAATAAACTCTTCATATGTCTACAGAACATGGCTTTGGAAAGAGCATATAAGTGTATATGAGAAGGTCCTAGCATAACCCTGCACTTCGTCTGAGCCATTCTGAAGGTATGGCCTCTTATTTTCTTTACCACTGAAGCAGTTGGCCAAGCCCTGCTGCCCTCCACCCTCATATTTACCATCATTGACCTGTGCCATACAGAAAACTTATGGCCAGAATTTATGAAGTGAGCTCCACACAGTTAGGTGTGCAAAGACTGATGAGAGCATCCTGATGAGAACACCCCATTTCCTATTATCATGGTGTTTTTTTACTCTACCTGAACTTAACTGGCACACCATTGGGAGATAGGAAACACTGTTAAGGCAGAGAATTTAACATTCGAACTAGAACCTGCCCTTGATGAAGGATGAAAACTTGAAGTGGAGAACCTGTTGATTGTATTCTCATTTATTAAGGAGTATGGAAACAGGGGGAAAACGTGGAGAGGCCTGACAGGGAATCAAACTGTCGATCCTTTTATTTGCAGGCCAGTGCTCAATCTACTGAGCCACAGCAGCCAGGGCTATGTTAACAATATTTTCTTACCACGATGGTAAGAAACTGGAAATCAAATATAGGAAATCAAATATAGGAAAGAAACTGGAAATCAAATATAGGAAATCAAATATAGGAAAAACAAGCAATACATTTGGAAATTAATCACTAGCAAACACTCAATAAATAAAAAATTAAAACAAACAGAGCTGGCTGGTGTGGCTCTGCGAATTTAGTGCCAGCGTTTGAACCAAAGTGTTCCTGGTGGATTTCCCAGTCAGGGCACATCCCTGGGTTGTGGGCCAGGTCCCCAGTAGGGGGTGTGTTAGAGGCAAGCACCCATTGATGTTTCTCTCCCTGTCTTTCTTCCTCCCTTTCCAAAGTATTAATAAATAAATAAATAAATAAATAAATAAATAAATAAAGTCTTTAAAAAATTAAAAGAAACAGAAACTCCACAACAACACTGACACAAATATAAATTCAAACATGGTCTTGGAAAATCTGCATTTATGAAAAGCTCTTATAAGAGGAGACTATAACTATACAATCCTAACTAAAGAGCAGAAAAATTTCAATGAAATCACATGAATTTTTAAATACATTAAAAAAGAATTAACAAAAAAGTAAGTTGAAATAAAAATAAAACAAGGATCAGTGCCATAATAAGGAAAATGCAGGGAAAGTGTAAAGACTAATCAAAGTAATGGACATTTCTTTTGAAATGGTACATAAGTTTGAAGAGCCTCTAATAAGACCCATCAAACTATAAAGAGAGAACAAAAAGAAAACTAGGAAAAAAGAGAAACAGCAATCAACACTACAAATGCACAAAGAAATTTTAAAGAATACCATCAACAATTATATACAACACATTGAATCATCTAAAAAGATTGAAACATTTTAAATCATACTCCCTCTTAAGGCTAAATTATGACAAATCATACATCTGAATAAACCAATTACTAGCAATACATTTGAATCAGTAAATAAAACATCCCAAAATGAAATTCAAGGCCTAGAGAGATTTATGGGGAAATTCTAACAAATATGAATACAAGGATTAGTACATAATCCTTCTCAATTAATCTATAAATTATGAAGTTCACTTACAAATTTATCTTCTGAGGCCAGCATTACTTTGATGCTCAAACTAATGCAAGAAAATGCAGAGAGAGAGACAGAGAGAGAATGGGAGAGAGAGAGAGAGAGATGAGAGAGAGAGAGAGAGAGAGAGAGAGAGAGAGAGAGAGAGAGAGGGAAACTTACAAGTCTATATTCTTGGTAAATGTACACAAAAATTCTTGACAACATAGTGCTAAACCAAATTGAATGACATAGTAAAAAGGTATACACCCTGATCAAGTGTTAATTACACCAATGATGCAAGAATGGCTCAACATCAAGAAAACCATTGATGTGATACACCACTTCAAAAAATCATATAAATATTCAAGAGATACAGAAAAAGAAATAGAATACTATATGTATTACTGATAAAATATCCCAAAGATGGCTTCTAGAGGAAACAATCTCAGCTTGACAAAGAGTGTATGTGACCACCTCATGACAAACTATATAGTCAATTGTGAAATAATGAAAGCACCCTCTTGAAAATCAAAAGCAAGCCAAGAATGTCCATTTTCATTACTATTATTTGAAATAGCATTGGAATAATTACACTAGCATTCAGAGGGAAAAATAAATAAAACACCACTAAATGAAAAAGAATTAAAACTGTCACTCTCTATAGATGATATGGTACTCTATATGGAATTTCTTCAAGAATTCAACACAATTAATTGAATTAATGAAATGATTTATTAAGAAACAAAATGCAAATGTACAGAAATCTGTTACATTGACACACAACAATTAACACAGGAAGAAGAGGTAAAGAAAATAATCCCATTGACAATTGCATGAAAAGGAAATAATTGCCTTTGAGTTGACATCAAAAAAGAGGTGAAAAACCTGCACTATCAACATTATAGGACTTTGAAGAAAGAAATTGAAATTAACACACAAAAAAATGGAAGGATAAACAATTCCTTGATACTGAAAATATTAAAGTGTTATAATTATTATATCTACCAAAGCAATTAATTGGTTCAAATGAAATCCTATCAAACCACAACTTACTTTTTTCTTATAAAGGAAAATCTTAAAATTTATATGGACCAACAAGTACCTTAAAGAAACAAATAAATTTAGAGAAGAAAGAACAAAGTTATAGATAACACTCTCCATATTTTCAAACAATACTATAAAGCTAAAATAATCAAAATAGAAAGATATTGGCACAAAACAAGACACTTAAAACACTGGAACAGTATAGAGTGCCCAGGATTAAACCCTCTCACATGAACAACTAATGTATGACAGAGAAGGTAAAGGTATACACTGCTGAATTGACAGGCTTTTCAACAGCTCATCCTGGCTAAACAAAATATACATAATCAACAAAAACTGGACACTCTCTTACATCATATTCAAAAATAAGATTAAACTGACACCAGCCTCACCAACCTCTTTTACATTTTCAACTGATGCCAGCCCTACTTCTATCTTACCCACATCTCCTTGCCTTCCAATACAAGTTAGCACCCCACTGCACCCTGCTTCAGAGAATTCTCAATGCACTCACCACTTTTGGCCTTGCAATTGACTCCATTCCTGCCTATATTTCTGATTTCCAACTGATGTCAAGAATGCTTAAGTCTCCTTGTGTTTGAACTTGGGCCAGTTGTAGAGTAAAGGGAAGCAGTCTGGTTTCCTCACTCAGATAGCTGGGCAACTAAGGGAAGCAGTTTCCTATAACCTTGAGAGTGGGTCTGAAAAGTAATGTTCTCATAACTTTGAGACTGTGTATGATAAACTGTTCCCATAATCTTGAGTGGGCTCACATGCATAGTATGAAGCTCTGTTGCAAAATTCTGTTGGCATCTCATTGGCTTTGTCTATTATCTAGTATTCAAGAATGTAGAGGATCCCTCTGGCTGACATGCTAGGTGATGAAAGACCATCATGAGAGACATGATGAGACATGAGAGACACCACCATGCAGTGGGACATATTGGGTACCATGCCGGGGTGCCACACAAAGGGGACAGGTGACAATCAGGGGGGCATACAACTTGAAATGGATGTGCTTCACTCGCTCTTGGATAAAGACATGTCAGACATCCCAATGGCTCCATAAATCTTCCATCTGCCCAAATCTCATTAAACTGTGTTGCCTTGAATGGTCACAACACAACAGATGTATCATATATAGTTGAATTAGTGAATCTCATCCACAATAGTATCAATTATCTCAGTGGGCATTATGCATATCTACTGCCCTGAAAGATCTTTAATCTGGTCATAGAAAGGACAAAAATCTAGACCAGATGGAAACAATTTCAAACTCCTTAAAAATTCTACCTCTTTTTCAAACTCACAAAGTCCACAAGCCAGTGAGGAAGAAGGCAGATAACTTTTCATGGGTGACTGAAATTTATTTACATGAAACTTCACAGCAGGGCCAGCAGTATATACTGCAAGACCAGGTACTAGGTAAGCAATTGCCATGGCTGATCCAGTTGATCCTATAAAAAATAACACAAGGTTTGCTTTCTAATACCCATTTGTATATAAGCAAACTGAGCCTCAGAGAGATAAGGGATGTTCTCAGGACACAATCTGGTGTTGGGAAGAGTCATGTGGTACCGACATGTCCAATGCTCATGTAGTAAAAAGCTGGCCTAGGATATGTTGAACTGTACTAAATACCAGACAAAAGAACAGGTGGGTCATCATTCTGAAAATGTTTTGAAAGGGGTAGGCTGCTACCATGGACATTATGAAAATACTCTGTATTATGCATTCTAAAATATCCTCAAGGTGACAATCAGATGTCACCTTCATATTTAGTTAAACAAAACGAGACACAATGTAAACAACATCACTAATAACCACTAAAAGAATGACAATGTGGAGGTGCTTCAGGACCTCAGAGATCCTCAGGGGCACATGTGTAAAGACAGGGTGCCCAAAGTGAAACAATTTCTGACCTTTAAATGAGCTATCATGAGATAGTTGATGAAGAGGAATTAGATGATCATTCTTTAAAGGCATTTTTTAAGCTTAGGAACAAGAGAACTTACTTGTTCCTAAGTATGAATAGTCTGCACAAAGAGCATTTTCCCAGTGACTGCACAAATAATCCAAATGCACAGATGGGAAAACACAGACTTAAATATGTCAAATGGTTCTCAAGATCCTTCAGGCCAGCACTGAGAACTGGCAAAAGTCTGGCAACACCACATTCCCTCTGAGCTACAGAGGCTTGACCTTCCCTGTCATGAATCAAGAGGTTCTGGAGAATTTTATGCCTCTGCAATTTAAATGCCCTGTACAGGAAATATGCACATTAATGGAATCATCTTGATTGTTTTTAAAAGCCCTGACTGTTTTTATTTAATTAAGGTTTGAAATCATCATTGTAGAAATTTCAGACTTAGTAAAGACAAATACTTGGAGATTTAAGGCAGAAATATAGTCCTTTCACAGAGCAATATCTGATCACATGACTTGTAAAACAAAAAATCCTTATCACTTGTAAAAGGCTGACATCTGCCACAAAATATTGGTCAAATATAGTACACATCCATGACAACTGTGATGACATTGGACAGCTTCACACTATGAGGACTGGGTTTGAAATAATTATAAATTTCAAGTAAGGCTTGATTCAAAAGGTAACCATCATCAGAGACTGCTGGTGGCAATGTCATGGGCACAGAATTTTTCATTCAAATTTGGCTGTAGGTGCGACACATGAATATATTACATATACGTATCTTTCCACCTGCAGCCTCATTTCTGTGTCTCTTCAGCCAAGCAGGAGCATGCATTAAGTGGTCAAATGTGTTTTCAAAATTTACAATTTGAGGTCTAAAGGCCCTTTATCTCACAGTGTGCCTGTATTCAGATGGATAGTTTTGAGTGGAATAATGATAAGTGAGTTAATTTGGGGGTGTCCTAATCCAATAAAAGTGGAGCTTTTACCACATGGTCCCATCACAGAGAAGCATAGAGGAAACATCTTGGAACAAAAAGTTTAAACATACTCACCTGCAAGAGAGCAAAAGGGTCCTCAGGAGAAAACAATCGATTTCTCAAAAATTCAAGGTTACAAAACTGTATGTTAAAAGGTATGTTGTTTACACCCACCAACATAGCACTATGTTTTGACAGCACAAGCAAACTAATATTCCTTATCAGGAGACAATTTAGACATATTTGGCAGAACTGCAGACATGGCAACTGAATGTAAATAAGTTGTGGTCTAGCAACATTATTAGATTGTAACCTTATGAAAAATGCTCTCCCTTGTGGGAATTCATGAAAATAACTAATGTCACAGATTCTGACCTTTGGGGTCTAGGTTTGTTATGTGATAAGTAGCATAAAAACAGCTGGAATTGCTTAACCACATGTGCTATTTTATGCATAAATGATGCTATAAAGTGTGAAAGTGTGTAAGTGTCTGAGAAGGACAGAAAGGACAATGGTGCTGACTGCTGTAAAAACACCTTAGGAATAGAGTCCCATGAAAACTGTAGCCAAATGCAAGATGCTTATGGCTTGCTGTGAAAAAAAACCCAGCATATCATTTTTACTAATATTCAACAAATATGTGAGCACTGACTTTGAACACCTTCATTTAGCAGCTGGTGATGGAGAGAATGGATGCTCAGATTCCACTGGGAGTGGGACAGAGTGAGATCTAGTGTGAGACTCTGGGAGTGTCCCAATGACTGCATAGACTAGAATCTGGGATCTGGGCTGGCCCTTGTCATCTTAAGATTTGGGCTATACAGACCTTTTGTATATAATTTCACCTCTGACAGTTTTGGACTGTTGTTGTTTTGGTGTACTTGCCTCCTGTCTAAGGCTACAGAGAGTTTGTACCTGTCTAACTGCTCCTCCATGAATTTTGTGTGGATCTTTGTAAAGATGTTGCCTGGTATTCAGTCAGGTAACATTAAGGGGCTGCCTGGGCGTCACCCAGAATGGAACGCCACCATAATTTAAACAATTTGTTCTTATCAGGTACAGAGGAAAAACTACATATACCTTAAACATTAGACAAACCAAAGGACACCTTAGTAGCTCAGAATTTGAGGAATATAGAGTAGCTGCTTCTCCAGCACTCTTCTTATTCTGCAAGCCATGACCTTAGGTACATAACTGGCAGACCCCGCCAGTTCTCAATAACCTGACAAACTGCTTCTGACCAGAAAATTAACCTATTTCTCTTGACATTTTCCCCACAAAACAACACAAAAAATTGGCAATAGCTACAATGCTGCCCACGTGGGATAACAGTAATTGCGTAAGCTACCTAGAATACTCACAGCTAAATGAGCAAACATGTTAGAGGGAAAGCTAGACTCAGCGTATATCATTAGGGAAAGAGTTTTATAGTGGCCTTTCCCAAAACACACATCTTGAGAATGTATGAAGATACCTGGCAAACATTTTGATCTCTTAATCTTGTTCAGTAAAGTAAACTCAATAGGAATGTGTACCTAGAATGTTAGCAAGTACCAGATTTCTCCTGTTTTGTTCTTTCAATGTGGAATTGAGACTTTTTAAAAGTTGCATTAACTGGGTGCTTTTTTTCCAATTAGACTTCCCTGAAAGGTTCTCAGGGCACTTGACTTGTCACTTATAACCTTGTCATTAGTATTCAATTGCATTAGGCACAGTTTTTCCACAGATTCCTAGGAAGGTCACAAAGGTCCCAAATTTCAGAAGGAAGAGCTGAGTACAAATACTTATTTTGTGATCACATTAGTGCCATTGTGTTTCTTTGGAATCTCAAGTGACCCAACTGGCTCACTGGGGATGAGGACTAGAACTACTTTCAAGACACATTGTCACAGGTATATGACATACAAATAAAAACACTGAGGTTTGTTGTTACATGTGTTTGGTGGAAAACGTCAGACATGGCAAAATTTCCAACAAGAACTAAAATGTAGCTAAAATACTAATTAAATCAGGTCTGAGATTCATCAATATGATTTTGGAAGCATCATATTACTGTGGGCAACAGTTTTTGGTACTCATCATTATGAGTTTAACATTAAGAAAACATCTAAATGTTACCACTTCTACCATGTAACTCCATGGATTCCTGTTTTACTTCAAATAGATCTTGTGCTCATATCCACCCACATGATGTGCAGCCCACATAATGTTTTTCCCATGGATGCTGTCTGCCGATATGAACATTTTGTGTCACCACAAAATGGCTTTTTAACTAGCTACTTTACAATAAAATCATAGTGATGTAACATCACATACAAATTCCAAGTAAAAATAATGTCATCCTGGTCAAGTGGCTCAGTTGGTTGCAGCATCATTCCATTCACCAATATGTTGCTGGTTTAGTCCCCAGTCAGGGCACCTAACTAATTTGTGAGTTCAATCCCTGATAAAGGAGGGTATACAAAAAGCAAGTGATCAAAGTTTCACTGTCACATTGATGTTTTCTGTATCTACATTGCTGTCTTTCTCCTTCTCTGAAAAATTAATAAAATATATCTTTGTGTGAAGTTTTTTAAAATTATTTTTTAAATGTCACTTTTTACTTATTTACTTCTTTGAATGTAACACTTTTATTTCTCTACCTTTGTTTCAACCTCTCTCTTTCTCTTTCTAATTCTCTATCTCTTTATATCTCTCTTTTTTATATGACTTTAGGAGTTTGGTGTACTATAGGCACGTATTTGGTTGTGGACAAATGTTACCAAATGCCCTACCATGCAGAAGGCCTCACCCAAAACACAAGTGATTTGGCATAAAATGTCCATGGTTAACAGATGACAAGAGCCAGAACACTGATGCACATGATGTGTTACTGGGTGTTAGTTTTCTCATATTCTTTATATGAGGTGTGTGGTTGGAAGAACTGAAGGCTGTTGATGGGGCCTCTCTGTTGGATCAGATATATATTCTTTATAACTTATATGCCATAAAAAAACTACATTGAGGTGTTAAAATTTGTCATGTTACTTGCAGTCAATATTACATGAGGGAGATGTGAGATTCAGAAGAATAGAAATGTTCAGAGCAGATCCTGGGGGCCAGTAGCCTGAGAGACAGTGGATGTCCCAGTTTTAAAGCTGCTAAAGCACCTAAGGAGGTGTCACCTGAGCAAAGTCAGTGTTCATCCATAATAAAATTTTGCAAACACAGGTGTTCCTACACACTCCTGTTCTCAGGTTCTGAGCTGTTGAAGGAAAAATATCTGTGTGAAAGATCATTATAGGGAGAGGGTGAGCACTGAAAATGAGGAGGAAACCTAGCATAAATTTAAAAACAGGGAGATTTAACCCTGTGTGGCATCAATTGGAAAGCAAGGAATATAGGCACAAATAGATTCAGTCAGAAGGCAAAGAGAGATGGGTGGTCTAGAAATTTCTGTGAAGTAGGAATCAGTGAGGTTCTGACTTCAGTGAGAAGGCAGGGAGAGGTAGGTAAGAGGGAAGCAGCACTGGAGTCAGTTGAAAAAATGGAAGAGGTGGAAAGAGCTGTTACAAGTTTAAATTTATTTTTGTATATGATGTAAGAACATAGACAAGTTTTACAGCATGCATAAATTCTGTTTTTTCAAGACCAGTTTGAGAAAAGTCTGTCAACTCTTCAGTGTATATTTTTGCCTTCTCTCTCATAGATTACTTGTTCATGTAAGAGGGTTGAATTCTGAATTCTCTGTATACTTGCATTTAGTTAGAAATCTGTTTTGTGCTGATACATTTTTGTTTTTATAATTTTAAATTATTATGCTTTTGTTATATATTATTGTATATATATAAAATTATTCATGCATAAATTATATATAATTCATATTATACATTTATTAATGTATGAATTTTTAAGGTTTTTTTCCTTCTGAGAAGTAGTTTGATAATTTTTGAGTTGAACCATAGCTTTGGGAAATAATGCAATTATAAAAATTTAATCTTCCTATTGATTCACCCTTCCATTTTTTGTGTTCTTTTCAACTTCTTTCTTTAATGTCCTTTAATTTTGAGAGCACAGGTACTTCACCTCTTTGTTTATTCCAATTCACAGGCATTTCTTTCACTTTCATGCAGTTGTAAACGGGATTACTTTCTTTATTTCTTCTTCCATTGTTTATTAGTGCTATGAATGGGACAGATTTCTGTACATTTAGATTGTATTTCCTTTCTTAATGAATTATTTTATTAATTCTATTAATTTTGTTGAATTGCTTAAGACATTGTGGATGGGTGGTGAGATTGCAGATGAGTGGTGGAAGCCACACGAAACTCCTCCCAGGACCAATCTGGAATTACAACTAAATTGTGGAGAAATTACCCAGAACAAAAAAACTGGACTATAGTGAGAGAGAAGCCTTAGTACCTTGGACAGACAGAAAAATTATCTTCGACACAACTGTCTGGTAAGGAGTGGGTCGGAGATTTGGAAGGGCTTGTTGGGTGCCCAAAGGCAGCAGCACTGGAGGGATATTTAAGGAGAAGATTAACACCACCCCAGAAGAATAGGATCTAAATGATAAGCTGGGATCCCCAGTGTAGAACACCAGAGCCAAAAAAGTATACAACCTGTGATGAAAAGCAGCAGAGTTGGCTCTGCTAGAGACAGACGGCTGGAGACACAAAGAGCCCTTGAAAGAACCAACACACAAATTTTTATTTGCTGTCATTTATCCGGGTGTCAGCAAAGGTGGGAAGACATTGGCATGGAGATACCTGAGGAGAGACTGGGGATGGAAACTTTGGGGAGAGTGCAGAGAGAGTATCCACAGGGAACATGGTATTGAGTTGGTCTGAAAGCCCTAGGAACCAATGTGCTAAGGCAGACCATGCCCCTCTGAGCAGAAGCATCCTGAGGGGAAATAGCCCAGCCTCCAAGAGAGACTCTGCCCTGGCTCTCTGTTGCTTAAGCCTAACTAAAGAGTGCAGAGAGACTAAATTAATGAGTAAAGCAGTCAGCCAGAGATAGAAAGCCCTGGTAAAGTGGGGGCAGAGTGGACTAGAGAGGCTTGAGGAGAGACTGGGGAAGGAGGCATGGAGGAGAGAGCTGAGAGACAGGCCACTGGCATCCTGGTGCTGTGTAGTTTTCCATATGTCAGCAGCCATCCTGTTCAGGCAGACCTCTCCCCTCCCAGCAGTAGCAGCCTGAGGGGAAACAGTAGCCCCAACCCCTGGAGGATTTCTGCCCCACCATATGAGCATTAAGCCTGACTGCTGAGTGCAAGTTGACTAATCACCAACTGAAGGAGACAACAATAGACAGCAGATCTCTGGTGTCTCAGAGTAGGCTGCCTAAGGTCAGATGGGGGCAACATCTGACACCACTAGAGGTGGATCCAGAGAGGAAAAAACAGTGCTAAGTAGTAAAGGCTACTGAGATGAAGTAGACATTGGTTTTCACCATGAATAGTGATATATTGTTTCGTGCATTGCTCTTCAATGTGCATTACTTGTCCAGCAAGTTTGTGCATAATAAGTCACTAGAAATTATACCAGTTTATTTCTCTTCTTTCTTATAATAGCCTTAATCACTTTACATCCTTATTAATACTTGTTCATTTGCCATCGATCCTGAGATTGCAGTGTCAGATATTTTGTGGAGGTGGGTTTGTTCCCTGGGCCAAAGCAATTGATAGATTGAATGCAGTCCCTATTAAAGTACCAATGACATATTTCACAGATACAGAACAAACATTTCAAAAATTTATATGGATCCAAAACAACCCCAATAGCTGCAGAAATTTTGAGAAAGAGGAACAAAGTAGGAGTGGTAAGAATACTTGATATCAAAGTGTATTATAAGTCCACTTTAATCAAAGCACTCTGGTATAGGCGTAAGAACTGACACATAGACCAATCAAACATATTAGAGAGCATGGAAATAAACCCAAGTCTCCATGGCCAATTAGTACTTAACAAAGTGGTCAGAAGCATAACATGGAGTAAAAAGAGCCTCTTCAACAAATGGTGATGGGAGAGCTGGAAAATTACATGCAAAAAAAAAAAAAAAAGAAAAGAAAAGAAAAGAAAGAAACTTGATCACCAACTTACACCATACACAAAAAAAAATTCAAGGTGGATAAAGGACAAATATGAGTTGTGACACCATAAAAGTCCTAGAGGACAACATAGGGAGGAAATTCTCAGAATTTGCACCCAGCCATATTACCAATTATATGTCCCCTAGAGCAAGGAAAGAATTCACAAATGGGATCTCATCAAAATAAAAAGCTTCTGCTCAGCTAAAGAAAACAGCATTAAAATGAAAAGAAAACCAACCACATTGGAAAACTTATTAGCCAATGATACCACAGACAAAGGTTTGATCTTCAAAATATATAAAGAAATTATATGACTCAATGACAGGAAGACATTCAACCCAATTACAAAATGGAAAAAGGACTTGAACAGAAACTTCTTTAAGTAGGAGATACAGTTGGCCCAGAGATATTTCAAAAAATGTTCAGCATCACTAGCCATCAGAAAGATGCAAAAAAATGCAAATTAAAACCGCTGTGAAATACCACTTCACACCAGAGAGAATGGCCATAATAAACAAATTGACAAAAAAAAGTGTTGAAGAGGATGTGGAGAAAATGCAAGCCTAGTGCACTGTTGGTGGGAAAGCAGACTGGAAAAAGTCACTGTGGAAAACAGTATATAATTTCCTCATAAAATAAAAATGGAACTGCCTTTTGACCTGGCAATTTCACTTCTGGGATTACATCCTAAGAAACCTGAAACACCACATCAAAAGAACCTATGCACCTAAATGTTCATAGCAGCACAATTCATAATAACCAAGTGCTGGAAACAACCCAAGTGCCCATCAGGAAATGAATGAATCAAAAAACAATGGTGCATTTACACGATGAAATCCTATGCAGCAGAAAGAAAGAAGGAGCTTCTACCCTTTCTGACAGTGTGGATGGTACTGGAGAACATAATGCTAAGTGAAATAAGCCAGGCAGGGAGGGACAAATACCATATGATCTCACCTATAAGTGGATCCTAATCAACAAAACATACAAGCAAGAAAAATATATCCAGAGACATTGAAATTATGAATAGACTGACAGTTACCAGAGGGGAGGTGGGTGGGGATATTGTGAGGGGAAATGGGGAAGGTTTTTCAGGAACATATATAATGGGCACATGGAGAAAAACGAAGGGGCATAGGACTGAGGGTGGAAGGTGGAGATAGCTGGACTGAGGGGAATGGTTGGAGAAAATTGAGGCAACTGTACTTGAACAGTAATAAAAAAAAGAAGGAAAAAATAAAGTTTGTACAGAGTATCATGTCAACTCCAAATGCTGACAGTTGCCTTTCCTTTTTATTTAGATGCATTTTATTTTTTGACTGCTATGTCTAAATATTCCATAAGTATTAAAAATACTAATGGAATTAGTATTCCATTACTAAAGGTAATAGTAATGAGAGTAGACATTTTTGACATGTTTTTGACCTTTAAAAATGTTTTCATTATTTCACCATTGAGGATTATGTTAGCTGTGAGGTTGCCATATATTTCCTTTAATAAGCTCAGATCTTCCTTTCTTTTAGCATTCTTTTGAAATGTTTTTATCAGTAATGAATGTCTAGTTATTGAAATATTTAGTTTTCCTGTCTCTCAAATAATCATATGATTCTTTCTTTTGGATTTGATGTGATGAATGACACTGATTGTTTGCTAGATGTTGAGCCATTCTTGCATCACTGGTAGAAAGGGAGGGAGGAAGAGAGGGAAAGAATCATCAATGTGAGAGAGAAGCATGGATCACTTGCCTCCCACACTTACCCAACCTAAGACTTTGCCTGCATTCTGGGCAGGTGCCATGACTTTGAAGTGAATTCATCACTTGCAGTTTTTGAGTAGGTACCCAATCCATTGAGCCACTCTAGTCACAGTACTTCTTCAGATTTTTTCATTATTTCTGTATACGAATGTGACAACTTTTGCTATTTTAACATTGAATTTCAAAACCTCTGTAAATTTTATGAATTGTATCCATTTTTTTTGGTTTGATTCTCTTGGATTTCTCTGTCTCTTCTGGTATAAGCTGCGAAAAGTGACACTTTGACTTTTTTATTTATTGAATAAATGCACTGATTTTTTTCTTTTTAGTATGCTGTAGCTAGAAGTTCTAGCACTAGTTTGAATTAGAGTGGAGAGAGTGGACTTTTTTCTTTTGTCTGATCTGAGAAAGAAAC